>NC_051166.1:156605887-156825887 GCF_013339725.1 Rhipicephalus microplus
TCCTAGAAATAAAGATTGTTTTTCTAATTTAAACATCATAACATGCAGATCGATAACTAAGAGAAAATAAGAAATAAGCGATGAAATCAAGTTAATTTTTAAGTACTACAGCGGTAATGATTCACAAAACAGACAAAACTAGAGGTTAGCGAAATATTTACTTGTTCTTAGAATTGAACATTAAGTTCATTACGCTTTCTACCACTTCAAAAAAAAATATGTCCTCGCCATCAAGTGAGCGAAAATTTGAGATGCACAATGCCTCTATAGCTCCACATTACCAGGCTTCAGGCAAATAAGAAATAAATGCTCACGTTATTAAAACACCATAACTGACATGATAGATAATCCAAAGAAAGCTAATGCTAACGCAATGTTTCTTTTTTCACCTTATAATAAATATTCACCTTTATTCTAAACCAAATGAGACACCAGATAAGTTGGGAAAAAACTTATTATTTTGTTATAAAAGTTGCAGAGGTAAAATGAGAAACCTTAGCTAACTTGAAAAAGTAACTTTCACTTTTTTTCACCTCTTTCTTGCCCTTACCACGCTTGCTCTTTCAGGCTGATCCTATCAAACCGCATCGCTACGCTGTTGTGAAGGAATTCTAAACGCAATAAAGAAAAAAAATCAAGACCATCTTACTCGCTGAAGGTGGGTAACTATGCAGAGCTGACAATTGTGCAAAATCGGCAAGAGCTTTCTCGGGACTCGTGTATGGAATACGTAGCACTTTACTGTGAACTGTAAACTTTCCTAACGATATGTTTCTGAGCGACATCAGCGTTTTACGCCTTCATCCTAGCGTTGTTCCGAACAATAAGTGTCCCTAACGCACTCTGGGCTTGATATTTTTTGCGAAGACGAAATTTCCTTGATGTGCGCAGTACTTGACGTCGGCTTTAGATGTTATTCCACAGAGGGCTCCACGCTAGTATAGCGCGACTTCACTCAAAAGTGTGTTCAGCAGCTCCCGATTCGGGACAGAGTTCCAATTTAAATATTTGGTCGATCGCAATTCAAAGTGTATGCGATATATGCGATAGTCATCCGTCGTTATATGTGGGCTTCGGAAGTGTCATGGGATCTCCTTGTGCATAAGCGTATTTTATTTTACGAATACACTTTATGCAATCTATATCCATAGTTGATTTGATGAAAGGTCCAATCTAACGACAAAATTTGCGCATTTCGAACAAAGCAGCCTTTTTATTCCACTTTCGCCAGAACTTTAACGATCAGGGTCAGGTTTTTGCTCTCCTACAGAGTATGCATTCGGCTTTAGCATTAGTTGACCACATCCCCACCGGCGTCACGATTCTAATGAATATAAATTCGGACTTCGTGGACTATTCCACAACACCTTTCCACATGGCACGGTTGAGGTATCCACTGAAAAGGGATGCATGGCAACAAAATGTGATAGCTATACAAGCAGGGCCTGGTAAAGCAACGCACTATCAACGACAATGTCAAAGCGTCCTCGCTGCTTCTTCATCAAAACAACTCTGCGTCATATTGAAGCATACAATATCCGCTGATTATAGCTTTGCTCCGAATAATAAACTTGCTGTGAAAGCTTCAGAAGCCGTCTTCTCTCTCTTAAGAAGCATATCTAACGAGTGAGAAAATAAAACGGAATAAGTTCAGAAGGAAAAAAACGAAGCCTTTTCTGAACACTGATATCTTGTTCGCAGAAAGAAAAGAAAGACCACGTCATGAGTCATAACGCAGAACTATGATACCAATATATTGAAGTTGATTACGAGTAAACTGAAGTTGCCTCGTAAAACCTTACCGCTTCCAAGCCGCCCCATTAAAATTTCATGACTCATCGACTGCTTCTACTTTTCATTGTGATGGAAACATGAGCTGAGTTGAAAGAAATTCCTTCAGTGGACCAGGGTTTCGAAATCGAAGTGTTCCGAAACAGTCTTCCTCTCTCATCTAGTAAACTGGCGTGCTCGCGTTCAAATCGATCCAGGTTGCTGCTTCTTCTTCCGTCTAGAGGACGCATTCCATAAACTGGCGACGAACAAAGAACTAACGGCATGGATCATAAAGTATGCCGAGAAGGCAGAGCAACTGTTCGAGCTAACGCTCAGACGGAGGTTCGAAAACTCTTGTAATAAATGGTTCCGCGAACCACGGTGCAAATTCTTCCCGAAAGCGCCTTATATCAGCGGAGCATATTCAGGACATTTAGCGATTGCGGTTGAAGCCTTATCCAGCCATTTTTTTTTTTCAAAGTAATAATAAGCGATCCTACTGACCAGATAGATTCGCATCTTACGTAATCGACGTTTCGAGAAGCGCTCAAACGTCTCCCGTTTCCATTCCACGTCACCTTTGAGCCGTGACGAGATCGCTAATGAGTTGAATGAGGCCGCGGATCATTAGTTGTATACGCACGATAGAACAAGAACGGACAACTGCCGCTTTCACTCCGGCACCCGTCAAATGTAAGAGCGAGAAATTCTCGGCAAACCTTTTCGTATAATTCGAAGGAAAGAACACCAGTTTGCAAAAGGATTATTTCCGATTGAACTATACTTGACGCGCGATCCGCTTAAGTTAGTCGAAATTGCACCAGTAAGCGGGTTTGTATCAATGCATCGTAGGGTATAAGCGGACAGGGTGAGCGGAGTAAGTTGTGCTAAAAGTGGCAAAATGTAGAAGGAGGGGAGAGGGGACAAGAGTGGAAACTGAGTTCCTGTGAGCTGCTTTGGCAGCGCCACTTCAACCGCTCGCTATACACACACGAATGCCGAAGCTGCTTTCCTTTGGAGCTCACGTTTCTCGTTACTGATTCGCTCCGTAAACCTGTGCGCACAAGCAAGAAAGAACGTTGCAGCTGTACCAACGGCGTCGATAACTACAATTGATGCCCCAGCTCATTGGCCCCGGGAGGTTTCGTTAAAAGTTGTTTTTCTGCAACACCAACGCTCGGTTCCCCACCGCGACGCAAGGTTGCCCCACGCGCTAGCGCTAGCACGTAAACGAAATGGTAGTAATATTCAAAAGCCTTTCGGTCTACACGAATGTGTTTCCAGATGTACTTACAGCTGTGACCAACTTGCACCTTATTAATATACAGCCCGTATATAACTGCCAATTAATAAGAGTCCTACACTTAAAACGTTTTATGATACCTTCAGGTTTCGAATGACTTGAATTGACCTGCTACCGCAGAGTTGCACATTGATAATACAATATTATTACGAGAAGGTTTCACATCCAAAAACTACGCTGTGATCATGAGAGACGCCCGGGTATTTCGACCATTTGGCCCTTGTTAACGTGCCCTGACATCACAGAGTGCACGATCCAATATAACTTCGCCTCCACCAAAAAGTGAGCGCCACGACAGGAATCGAATCCACGACTTTAGAGTCAGCAGCTGTGTCCCGTAATTACTGATACACCATCGCGGACACATTGGAGTAAAGCCAGGCCCCGAAAGCTCAGCGCTAGTTTCGGTTTCAAAGAACATACACGCTCGTAGCGGTTGCCGGGCATCGTCCCACCGCGGTCGTCTAGTGGCTAAGGTACTCGGCTGCTGACCCGCAGGTCGCGGGATCAAATCCCGGCTGCGGCGGCTGCATTTTCGATGGAGGCGAAAATGATGTAGGCCCGTGTGCTGAGATTTGGGTGAACGTTAAAGAACCCTAAGGTGGTCGAAAATTTCCGGAGTCCTCCACTACGGCGCCGCTCATAATCATATGGTGGTTTTGGCACAATAAACCTCACATGTCAATCAATCAATCAATCAATCAATCGCCGGGTACCCTTAGATACGGTTGAACGAAGTGATGTTGACGTGAATGCTCGCATTTATTAGTTTCACAAGTTTTTACAAATAAAAAGTTACATACCCCAGTAAAGAACTTTTCCTTTGTTTATATGTATTCATTTATTCCTTATTTCGTGAATTTCAAATCAGGCAAAGCGCGGGCGGAGATTCACTTGCGTTTGTAGCGCTTGCCTCCGCTTATCCTCGCCCCTCTCGCAGGGATACTAGAAGTTGCATCGCGCTCAGTTATCTCGCTCGGTTGGCGTGTCACTACTGGAAAGATGAAGACAGCCAGTGGTGGCGGGCAGAGAACGGAAGCCGCAGTGAGCTAGGCCGAACAAGTCAACCATGCATTTGTAGAAGATGGCTGAATCGGGCAACACATGTTTTCCGCAGCTCTGCGGTGTGCTAACCCGGAGATTTCTAGCTCCGCGAAGGTTTTACAGCGTTTCCTAAAGTCAGCGGGTGAGCACAAGAATTTGTGCCCATTATTTTAGCAGGTATTCATTTTGCATGAGTAAATCTGAGTAAACCCAGTTCTCTACAAACCTGACCAGACTTGAAGAAGTGCAGTGTCGCTTGACTAATCAGTCAAGACGTCAACCAAGCTCCAGTCGGGAGAATGGGTTCATTGAACGGCTTAACTTCGATTTGACTCAGCTACACAGTTTTAGTTTCTTTTACTTTTGGCGTGTATTTCATATCATATCAAGTAATTATAGGCTGTTTTCTGCTCATGAAATTCTCGTAGCCACAGTTTCAAAATTTGTCAGTTGTTACTTCTAATAGTATCACTCAAATACAGGTGATGGACTAAATCCTAAAAATTAGTACAGAGAATGTCGATGGAGCCAACGTTTGACAAGTGCACTTTTCTTCGTTAAGGCAACGCCGTTGCCCTGACGAGGACAAGTCAACTTGCCTAAACATTGTTTCATACGATGTTCTCTTTCAAAAAAACATCTGATCACTTCAAGCCTCTCTGTACCTCTGAACTTCAGTCTCATTTGGTACTCACGTTCAGTAACAAAACTATGAGCGCAGTCATAACAAACGTGTTTGAATGAAATACGACGTGTCCTTCTCGCTATTGTTGAAAATATTCGCATTGGTTCAGATATTCTGGGTTCAACGTTTGCTCCTTATGTCCGCATGTCAGTTGTAAGTTAAAGCTGCTTTTATAGATTGACACTTTAAGACTACGTGTACATATCTGTTTGTGTGTGTGTGTGTGTGTGTGTGTGTGTGTGTGTTTGCAAAAGATCCAATAAAAAGTGCATTTAATTTTATCGATCGAGTTTCGCCTTATTCAGAAATCAGTCAGTCTAACTCCTGCCTCTTCAGAAAACAAGAACAAAGTTTAAAAAATAATTAACAAAATTTTACGGATGGCCGCATTGCCCAAGCGGCCAGTGGACCTGAAAGAAGGCACGAACGCATACCGCTTGCATGCTTCCACGGCAAACCTCCTCCTTTCGACTTTTCATCCTTTCCCTCTGTTTGGGTACCACACCAGTGACGTCATGAAAGAAACTTTCTCTTCGTAGTTTATTTCTAGTTGGATGCCCGGCAACCGCCAGTGGTTAAAGCAGCGCAGCCGCTACCGAGAGCGAATACCTGGGAGGTATAAGGAGTTTCCGCCCCTTGGTAAAGCTTCAACCTTTTAAATCTGTAAAATGACCAAAGTGAGGCCTTCTAGAACACAAAGTTGCTAAAAAAATGGGCAGACTCTATGTTCAGTGAGAATCGATGATATACAAAACACGAAGAAGGAAGGTTGATATGCCATTTGAGAATGAGCACAAACTTACGATGCCGACATAAACTATGCGGTATATGACTTCGATCTCATGCATCACGTTTGGACATGTCATTCACCGTCGTTGTCTATTGACGTCACGTGATACCAAATTCAGTATATGTGGAGCTAGCGAAATGGCCGCGAGCAAGCTATGAGCATAGCATGTAGTCATGTTTTACATGACACGCATATCATGATTATCATGTTTGAACGTGTCATTTGCCTTATTCGTCTATTCAGGAGACGAAATACCAAATATGGCATATCTGAAGCTAGCGAAACGGCCGCGTGCGCATCAAGACCGTGGCATGTAGTTATGTTCTCACACGACAGGCATGTTATGATTATCATGCTTGCACCTGTCATGTGCCTTCATTATTATTTCTCGCCAAGTAATACCAAATTTGATTGATGTAAAGCTAGCGAAACGACCACGAGTGAAATATTAGCGTGGAATGCAGTCATTTTCCTAGGTGACACGCATGTGATGATTATCATGTTTGCAGCAGTCATATAACTTCATCATCCATTCACGTCACGTAATACCTGAATTGGTGCACGTGAAGCTAGTGAAACTACCACGAGCGCAATATGAGTGGGGCGTGTAGTCATGTTCTTACACTTGAGGACATGTCACTTATTTTCACCATACAGTGATGTCATACCTTGCCTGTTTTGCAATATGTTATGTGAACGAAACCACTGCAACAGCAGCAGCAGCAGCAGCAGCACCAAGACCTTCACATGTAAATCATGACATTCATGAAATATATATAATGATTTTGATGTTATGACTGGTCACTTATGCTCTTCATACAGACATGTTATGCCACACCAATTTTGGTATAGATCCCATTATTCAAGCGGCCACGAGAGCTAAAAGTCGTGGGCAGCTAGACAGACAGACAGACAGACGGAGATCGATAGATAGATAAATAGACATACATACATACATACATACATACATACATACATACATACATACATACATACATACATACATACATACATACATACATACATACATACATACATACATACATACATACTACATACATACATACATACATACATACATACATACATACATACATACACACACACACACACACACACAGAGAGAGAGAGAGAGGGGGGGAGAGAGAGAGAGAGAGAGACAGCCATACGCTTACTATTTTTCATTAACCTACGAGCACAGTCGCCACGTTGGTCAAGTGGTTATGGTGCACGGCTGCTGACCCAGAAGTCGCGGAGTCGGATCCCGGCCGTGGTGGCCGCACCTTTAATGGCAGCGAGAATGCTTTCGGACCCGTGTATTAGATTTAAATCCACAATAAAGAACCCGGGTCTTCTGCGTGCTAGCCGCGGTACTGTATTACAGAGCCACGCCGGAGCTTGCGCAATAAGGAACACCAGTTGTCGAAATTTCCGGAACCTTCCACTACGAAGTGTATCGTGGTTTCGAGACGTTAAACTTTATGAATTTTTATTACCCATGAGCAAATAAGTGTAGCGCACAATTAAAAAAAATATTAGCATAATTTTAGCTACTCAAAGTGAAATTCGACCCATGATTATCGTTTTAAAATACGGAGAATACGAGAGCTACGAAAATCGATAACTCACATTCAGAAGAACACTGAAAGCCAAACCGACGGGTAAAATGACGTCTATTGTGTCTCTACATTGTCGTCGCCGGTGGCGCAGTGGTTGCTATGCTCGGCAGCTGCGCCGAAAGACGCGCGTACGATCCAGGACGTGGCGGTCGCTTATCCATAAAGGCGGAATCCTCTAGGCCCATGTACTGTGCGATGTCAGCGTTGGAAATTAAGGGAGACAAAGGACGTTGCCAGGTTTCGCGCACAAAAAAATATTGTTCATATAAAGAAGCAAGGGCCTCCACGGTCATCCGCAGCCTGTTTTCGCGAATGTCCCATCCGTTACATCTGGTGCCGAGAAACCAAGGAGCTATACCAGCCACTTCCGACCGCTGACGACGGAGTACAGTGAACGCTCAACAAAATTGCTGCCTGACAAGAGCAGCCGTTGGGGGGCCTGAAGAGAAGAGCAACCTCGCCCACCTCGAAGCCGTTAGCATAATGACGGTGGAGTTCCTGCGCCTTTGAGCATCAGCTTCGTCATTAGTTGTATACTTGCAGAGAACGCTTTGAGGTATATGGAGAATGTACACTCACACAGTATGACGGTCAAGTGCTATAAAAGGAATCATCGACGACTACAAGCGAGCCGAGAAGAGTTTAAACGAGTCTTCCGAATTCTTAGATTAAGTGGTCAATACTTTAACCTAAAATCGACTAACGTATATGAGACAACGAGAGCAACCTATGGAACCAATTGCAAAGATATGAACGCTTCTGCCGACCTGGACACCGAAGCACACGCAAGAGGTGAAATAGCTGCCACCTCCGATCGTAACGATTTACAGCATTGATTGATTGATTGATATGTGTGGTCTAACGTCCCAAAACCACCATATCATTATGAGAGACGTCGTAGTGGAGGGCTCCGTAAACTTTGACCACCTGGGGTTCTTTAACGGGCACCCAAATCTGAGCACACGGGCCTACAACATTTCCGCCTCCACCGGAAACGATTTACAGCAGTCATCGAGTATATACCCAAACAGGACTGCCTATGGAATCATTGTGACGCAGCGACCGCAAATAGGAGGAGCTCACTAACGTCAGCAATATCAGCAAGTTATTCTGGCGCTGCAAGAATGTTCTGTAACCAGGAAGGGGCAACTGCAGTTATTTCACGTTTTTCCCTGGCTACTTCAGTGTCGAAAGACCAGTCCTAGAGAACCCTGCACTCCGCTACGTCCACGTGCCGCTTGAAGACAGTCATCAGCCCACAAGAGGCACTAACGTGCCTACAAACCAAAACAGAACGCCTCATAGAGGAGCAGTAATTATAAGTGCAACAACTAATTACCTTTTCGAAAAAGCTGCAGGTATCGAGGCTAATGTTCGAGAAATGTACGAAAAGAGTTCTCTGCAAAAAAGACGTCGAAGACGCGACAAAATCGAACGACATCACTAGAAAAATTCAGTGTTTTTTTTTTATTCCTCTGTCATGCGAACCATCAATAGCTGATAACTCGAGCGAGCAGCTGAAACGCATGATGCGCAAGGGGAGAACCACCACGTCAGCACTGGGAAGGCTGAGTCTAGAGCCCATCATGAATAGCAACAGAAAATTCAAGGAAAGGGTGAGGTTTTCCAGCATATCAAAAAATCGATTATAGAAACTGAACAGGAACGGACCCCACTCAGCATGTGGAAGTAGTCCCTTACAGAATTTTAAGATGCGTCGAAGAGCGATGCTAGAAACCAAACCAACAAACGCAACGATAAAGCGACGGAAAGCAGTTGCGCCTCTGTGTAAGATAACACCACAGAAGACAACAAACCTTCCGGCGACTTCACTTGTTCATTCACAACATAGAGATATCCCGAAAATACGATTTCAACGGCGACCTTGCACGAGTATACGTTAGAGAAGGAGCATGTTTGGCCATTCTTTGATAAGCATCCGTGCTGTTTTCGCTTTTTGCCCCGAATGACCACTTTTATGCCCAATTTTCTGAGATGCGCCCCCGAAGTAGCAGCGACACTCATGAAGCTCGAAATCTCAAGCATGTTTACGTGATTAGTGCAAAGATCTTTCAATAAAAAAATAAAGAAAGCGTCTAGAAAGTAGACGCATAGCGTAACAACTAGCATTCTCCGTGTCTTTAAGTCATAAAATTTATGTTCATGACGCATACTAAAATGAAGGCCAATTTACCAGTACGTAAAGGCAACAGCGAGACGCTAAGAAAAGCGCCAGCAGTATCTACTCAGACAGAACAGAACAATTAATCAGGTGACATGCAAACGATGCAGAAACTGTATTTCTTCAGAGCCACTTAATGTGAGCTGTTTTACATTCAATGTCATACGCAAGAAAAGAATGTCATGAATTTGGGGCACAACACAAGCATAATGAATGCTTGATTGGTAAACCACCAATAAAGAAGCCGGATTCACATTGTCATCTCGAAACACGGCATATTACAGCGAAGTTAAGAGTGGTTCCCTGTATATATTAACGGGACCTAGAACACTCATTTGCAAAGCTGCGCTGAACTGCGCGTCCACACACGTGAGTGGCATTTGGCACACAGTTCACGTCGTGAGAAACCGCATTTCCACAAATTTGACTTCCGCACCGCCGCACGCCGATATAATGCAGCCTTCCCCAGCGACGCCTTGGCATGCCGCAGCACGTGCCGTAGGCTTTCTCCCATCATTTATATTCCGCAAACTTCCGTGGCCCTCGAATGTGGAACTCGCAATTCTCTCTTTCTCTTTTCTTGCAATTGTGTACGTCTAAAGAAGCAACCCAGAACTCCGACACCTACATTCACGAAGGAAACAAGTCTTAATTTAGCGATCATTTTTCTTGTTAGACTCAATAATAATGACAACTAAAAGACAGTGGCGCCAGAGTAAGTATAGGGGATGGTACTAGAAGTAAACTTAATGTAAATGTGAAGAAAGACAAGTGACGAAAAGATAACTTCCCGTGGGCCGAGACCGAACCTGCGACCTTGGAATAGGGCATTCGATGCTCTACCGACTGAGCTACCACGGCGGCTATCCCAGCGTACATTTTATGGGCTACATGTGTGCATTTAAACGTAACAGCGTCAGTAAGCGCCATTCGTGGCTATTATGGGAAGTATGGGGCCCTTTTTCTGCTTGTTGGTACCCCGTTGCACGTCACCTTATTACGAGCTGCCAGGTGGCCAATAACCTTTCGCATAATACTTGAACGCACAAAGTCCACCAGAACGAGACCCTGGATGAATAAAAACAGAAATGTGAATTCAAGGGCTCGCTTCTCTTGTTAGACAATAATCATGAGAACAAACAGAAAATCATGCCAAAAAAAGTATAGTGCGTGTTAGAAGTGAATCTAATGTAAATGTGAAGAAAGAAAAGCAGAATAAAAGACGACTTGCCACCAGCAAACACCAAACCTGCGACGTTCGAGTAACGCGTTCAGTGCTCTGAAACTGGGCTGCAGTGGCGGTCACCCCCCATCCAATTTATAGGGCATTTATTATCCAATTATACCATTTATATGGGCATTTAAACGACGGAGCGTCAGTCAATGTCTGTCAGCGGTAAAGCATCAGACGCGCCATTCGAAGGTCGCAGGTTTGGTTCCTGCCCACGGCGGGTTATCTTTCTATCCACTTTTCTTCCTTCATACTTACATTAAAATTACATTTATTAACACGCCTTATATGTTTCTTGGTATGATTGTCTGTTACACCGACGGTCACAAAATATTTTGAAAACACGACTTGAGCGTTAATACACCACCTAAAAAACAAGACGAAAAAATCAGATTATATTACTGTCATCCGCAACATTATCACGGACTCCGCAGACTCCCAACAGAGACGTTCAGAAACGTTTTGTTCGCGAGGTATAAAGATTATATTGTTGAAATATAGCAACAGAATGCTTCCTCACTGCTTCTGACCCTCGGCAATCAGGAACTTCAACAAAGTACGCAAATTACGCTGCAAAACTGTCAGCACATATCACCATTCTCTGCATGAGCTGTGAAAAAAACAATCCATTTATTCCTCTCACTTAGACGCTGCGATAAAGCGAACAAGTAAGCATTTGGCAAAAATATCGTGAAGAAAACGGATGTTTAGCAAACATTCAGCAAAAATTGTCCCACACTTCTTTCCCGCCTTTCTCTCTCTTTTTTTGTTCAATTGGTAATTTTTTGAGTGCACAAATCATTTGTAGAACCATTATTGTTATGGAGGTAGGATTTTGGGGCCCCTTCAAAGGTTGTGGCATGGGTTGGTTGTTTTTTTTCTCGTTTTTATCAGAAGTGGTTAGTATTCGACTGCAAAGCAAATAAATTTAATGCTATAAAAGTGACAATCATTTGAATATTTTTGTTCAAAATGCATGAGACTTTTCATCTCTGTCACTTTTTTCATTATTACTATAATCTCGCAAAATAATTGATAATTTCATCCTGGTAGAAGAGAATATCACTAGGTTGGCACACTATTGCACGTAATGTATTTCTATATCGTGAGGGGCAAGATATCACGCTTCGCCGCTACACAAGGGCTCTGTACGGAATCATTCCACACCAGTGGGCAAAATCGGCCAGAGTGAATTCACCCCATACTGCCTAGATCACTCGCGCGAGCGCAAACAATGAGAGAACCAGAGTCATCGGAGGAATGGGTGAAAAGGGCAGGAGGACTGCTGAGTTGGAGAGCGCGGGCTTCTGAGCCACTGACATGTCAAGAACGCGCCCGTGTTGGCAGCCTCGGCAAAGGAGACCTGCGATATAGAGAGAAGTTGGAGGGGAGCCGGCACCAGTAACACAGCGACGCCTCACAGCGCTAAGTGGTGCGCTCGACAGCGTTTTTTGATGCGATCGATTCGGTAACGGTACGAGGTCACGCGGCGTTCGAACAGACTAAAGGTTCAAACAAAGGATCTGCAGCCACTGAGAAAGAGAATAGTGAAGAAAGACGGGTGCTTCGCTGAAGAAATGTGCGCCTCGCCTCTTGCCATCGTGACAGGCCAGCTGCCGCCGCGAAAACTTATCTGACCACGAGAGAGAGCTGGAAAGACTTTCGAAACCGCGTCCTTAAAGCGAAAGACAATTATGCCGATAAACCTGCGCCAACCTGTCACGGTTTCTACGAGTATACACAGGAAAAAGCAGAGCAAGAGAACCGAGTTCAGACCGAAAAGTTCGGTCACAGTGACCTCGCGGTGTGGACACCGTAAACGAGAAAATAAGTTATTGCCCGTTTTGTTATGTTGGTCTAGTGTTTATGCTTCAAAACAGCCAACTCCAGCGAAAATCACTGGCGTCATTTCTCAAGACATTTCGGAAATCAGGTGGCCCTATCTCTGCTTTTTTTTTATTTTGGCTACATTGCATAGCTCCGCCGTCTCTTGTTGCCTTTTATTTTTTATTTGTAGTATGTGTAGCCCCTATTAAGATTTGGGAAAAAGAGTAAATATGTGTTATTTTTGCGTCGAGACAGGCTATTGAGGCTGAGAACATAACATGGCGTTGTTCACCGTCAGAGCTTCAGCAAGGAATTTCGATAAGATCAGAAGCGTGTAAGTGGCGCCACCTTTCGCTACGTGTGTCATCATATGGGGACGGCATTATAAGCTTCTGGGGAGATTATTTCTACACATAGAACATTTTATTCGATAGTTTAACGCTCTGCATACTGAGAACAGTGGTTAAAAAGAACGACAAGAAGAAAAGAATAATGTGGCTACCACCAAACTTGCCTCAATACAGTCATGACTTTAAATACGTGAGTAGGGATGCATACCTGAAATGCATACGAGAAAATGCAGCAATATAAATCGATGGAAAGACGCGGACCGAGCGATTTTGTCCGTACCAGAGCGCTCGACTTTTTTTTTTCTCGTGTAGCATTTAATTTCCGCTTTGATTTCAACCCTGAATTACTTTTCGCTATCTACATTTTAAGCTGTACGGGAAATAAACACCGAACTGCCTACGGGCAAGCACTTGCGCGTCGTATTATTCAGTATAACAGGTCGTATCCTGGGTGATGCTGGTATCGTGCCATCGCGAACATTTCAGAAATGCAAAATAACTACCCAGGTTGCACATAGTTCTTAAATTTGCGATGTGGGTGGCGGAAAAGCCGAAGAGGTCAGAAAATCAAAGAATAATAATTTCCTTGCCCCCAACCCCCTCCAATTGAGAAGATGTGTTCATGGCAATGGCGGGTTCTACCTCACAACGAATAATACCATGTAGACCATTAGAGCCAGCATTTTGCCGTAGCAGGTCTTGCCCGAAATGTTTACATGTGACGCTTTCATTACGAACCTCTACCATAATGCACTTAACTCAAAAATATTAAAGTAATTCAGTTATAAACAATTATCAACATTTCATTTCAGGTTCGCGACGACACATCCGGTGCTTTTTGGGGCAGTGAGCTAGGTCCAGTATTCTTTACAGTACGCATTATTGATTTGCACGCTAACCTTTCCTCCTCAGATAGCTTGTCCGCCAACGTATGTCATCTAATGCAATATAAAATGTTTCGGTGATTATTCCACTCTTCAAAATGACCTTGATCTAATTTTAAGGTGGTGCGAAACTTGGCCCATGTCTTTTAAAACTTCTAGAAGCAATATGATTGCGTTCACCCGAAAGTGTACTGTACCAACTTTTTTCACTATAAAACTAATAACACTATTGTTTCAGCCCAAACATCATACAATTATCCCGACGCTGACCTTTTATAGGGTTGATCCTGTACTGAACATATAGCAGCTCCCTCATCGATAGCCTCCCAATATCTCGGCTATCTTCGCAGAAACTTGCACGACGTCCCTTGTAATGCACGTACGCTATCATGTATTACTTTAGTTTGTCCAAAACTGGGGTATGATTCATCAACATAGTAACCGTACCAAGGATACCTCGTTGGTATGTTGGATGCCGCCCAAAATATGGCAGCGAGATTCATCTCCGGCAACTACGACAATCATGCAAGCATTACCCTAATAAACAAAAACCTTGCAAAACAGTCACTGAAAAAACGCCACGTCATTTCCATTTTATGTTTTTTTATAAATGCATTTATAGAAATAAGCTTCACTATTGTTTGGTTCTTCGTCCTTTTCTGCACAGATCTCGACGCGATCACTGCGCACGTAGCTTCATGCGCATTCATGGTCCCACACGAGCACTTAAAGGGGCCCTGAAACATTTTTCTAAATAATCATGGAATGACTTCACCGGAAGAGCTTTTTCGCCTCATGCACCAATTCGACGCCGCAAAAATTTTAAGAATCCACCCAGGTCGAATGGAGTTACAAATATTTGTCACACGCTGCAATCGCATGCTCTCTTGTCTCGTCCCGACAAAAGCACTGGAAGCTAAGCAGGGGGGAATAGCTGGGATATAGAAAATACGTCACGCGCGCCTAGTGACCTTCAGCACTTTTTTATTTTCCGTTTTTCGATTACGTGGCTTTTTCAGTGCCGATGACGATAGTTATAGCGCGAGAACAAAACGACGACACAGAGACAAGAAGGACACGAAAGACACGAGCGCCGTGACTGGATCACACGTCCGCGTGATCCAGTCACGGCTTCCCGCGGCGATCTCTGTAAAGACCAAGCGCGCCATGTTCAAATAAGTGAATGGCTGATAGATGGCCTTCTACGAGTGATTTTTGAGCGTATTCCGTCCGTTCTCGAGGGAAAAAAGCAATTTTCAGCTGACTTTGATAATTCATTATCAATTCCGGGCCGCGTGCTGCGCTATAACATTTCGCTCACGTGTTCCCGGGAGCCTCTATTACCGATCGGCAGCGTTTTCTGACCACGCTCCAAAAGTGTTGCAGGACCCCTTTAACTCATCGCAACTACATCGAGCCACTGAACATTGAAACGGTTTTCTAGATCACTTTTTATCCCTTTCTAATCGCGAAACATTTCATGATAACCTGATTTTGTTTCGTTTTAGTAGAGTATAACGTTGTTGCATTTTGCTGTTTATAATCTGTGTATTGTATTTTTACTTTATGCAATAGCAACTATATAGACACTTTCGGCTGGATTTTGCCGTCGGCGTCGGCATCGACGTCACTCACCGTATACGTATACGTATCTATATATATATAAATGCAAAAAGGAAAAATAATCCAGAAAAAGACTACGGCGCACGAACTCTAACGTGGGACAAGTGAATTGTGAGTGCGAAGCGTTAGCCACTGAGCTACGAAGCAGCACCTTCTTGGACGTTCGTTCGTACGGCAAGCTATTTATATCTACTACTTACTGCTGGTGACGGGTATCTAGGGGGGAACTATCATGTTTTCAGCACAACCAGCAAGATGGCGCAATGACCACGCTTCGCCACATCGTCACGACGCGGCAGCGCGCACTCTCATCTCCAACGCGTGCTTTGCCCTGCGGAGATGGGGAAGGGTACACGCTCAAGCGTGCGCTTAACTCGCGGTGCGGACAACCTACGTCTTGGCTGGCCTTGGGCTTTCAACGGAACGATCCTGTTGAAGTTTCCGGGCGCACAAACGTCACTGCAATTTTCGCACAGTATCCGTGTGCGAAAAGAGCGGGCTTTTGAGATACAGCGAAGTAACAACTGAAACTCTTATTCGCGTTCATCTGTACCCATGACTACGTTCTTGCGTCATTTGTGGGTGAAAAACGCGGGACACGCTTCAATCTGCTTGACATTCTGCTAGTCACCTTCCAATTTGGTGCTATCACGTTCATTGCTTCGCTTTTGCGGCAAAGCTGTCACTTTTTTCTCCTTTTCTTTCTTTGCTTTTTGTCTGCATTTTTAAGTAATTTCATGTAAATACTGATGCCCCCTAACTGAATGCCCTTTAATTGGGTTGTACGGCATTTTAAAAAATTCTCCTTCACCCAAGAAATCTGAGCTGCTTTTGCTAAACCACTCTGCGTACCAGCGCTCCCACAACACCCTCATCTCCCTACATCTTTCTAGCTCTCTCACCCCTACTGTTCAGCAATGCGAAGTTCTTCGCTTCCCTTTGCACGCGACAACAAACGCGCAGACCCTACATCACGCTGTGAGCACTTGCCACTCGGTGACTCACCTCCTGCGACGCGTTGTCACTCAGCAGTCAGTGTTCCACGAGGCTCATGCGTGCCGGGTTGCACATGCGCTCACCCTTAACAAGTTCTTGTACTTTGTACCCTACGTTCAATTCACCCAAACGCAACTCAGCATACTCGAAAGAGCTCTATTAGGCTTTTACAAGGCAGCCCTAAACCTCCCTGTCACTACCTCTACCACTACGCTCTTTGCCACAGGCCTCTTCCATCCATTACGTTCTCTTATTTCTTTACACCACGACTCTCAGATTGCCCGTCTTTCTCTCTCTCGTCAGGATACCCGCTTGCGCTATTGCCCCAAGCGGGTATCCCTCACATTCCCGTTTCCGTTCCCACCTTGCCTTTTGCCGCTAGCACCCCTGCTTCTAACATTCGCATCCTTCCCCTCCCATCCAATATGGTGGTGGTGGTAGTGGTTAGAAGAGGAGAAAGGCACCTAATTTCTGCAGCCTGGTCGGGAGCACGGCGCAGTGCCTCCATTCTTCACGCCAGCTGGCGTAATGCAGCAGCACAACATCATTCCCCTCCTCTCTTTACACAGGGAGTTGCCTACACGGATGCCTCATACATGGCTCCTCGCGGCTCGTGTGGTTCCGTTATATACCATCCACACCTTTCGGCATCTCACACGCACACCAGCGGGCCATACTTGCACCCGCCAAATGTACTTTCGCTCGAGGTCCTTTCTATGGTCCACGCCATGCAGTCATTTTCCTCCCTCCCTTCTCTCCCCGAGTACCCGATTTACTCCGACTCTCACGCCGCCATCCGTCCCATACAGAACAACACGTTGCCCCCTGCTCTTCAACAGGAGGTCGAGCGAGCGGTCTCTGCTCTTCAACCCTCCACTGTCTTGCTCCGCTGGGTTCCTGGGCATTCAGGTATTAACGGAAATGAGCTGGCTCATCAGCTTGCCCGCGATATATTGCACCGGGCAACGTTCATTCCCTGGCCCACACCTTCGGAAGACAGTGAGAGCTCCGCGAATAACGAAGGGCAGATCTCCTTGCGTCACACTAGCAAGGAGGTATATCTCCAGCTCTGGCTCGACAAGCGTCCCTATCCTCCCCCGCATCCACCACTCACTGCGCTCGAGGCTCGAACTTACGGCACACCCAAATGAATTGCTTCATAACCCCCTCTCGCCTTTTACTTCATAAATATAGGTTTAACCCCTGCTTTCCGGATTGCCCCTCCCCATATGCCGACCTGTAACTCAGCCTGTTTTACTGCCCAACTGCTCAGCAATCCAGATATTACCCTCCCCAATCTCTTTCCATCACCTCCTGGCTCGCCTGAATCGGCGCCGAAGGGGAAGAACAGCGTCGACAGGTCGCACAGGCGGTCAAAATGCTCAGCCTGTAAAGTGTGGCTGAATAAAACTATATTACTACTACTATTTATTTAGTTGCTCTCAAATTAACTGTTATTGCTTTAGCGAATTTCCACTTTTGAAAGGCCAAGTACACAAACAAAGACCAAAACAAGCACCCGTTTTTACGTTTACTGTATACATTGGACGATTGTACGAAACATCGCGTTTCGATGAAGTTCTCACTGTCGAACAAGACAAAATTGCAGGGGGAGATGGAGTGACAAGAAATAGCAAATCAGAAAATGCTGCTGGAACCAACGCGACAATGTAAACCCGTCTACGTCAGGCAAGTCCTCCTGTCGAAGCGTTAAAAGGCTCCTGCAACACATGTTGAGCATATTCAGAAAACGCTTCCGATCTGTAGTAGGGGCTCTCGGTACGCGAGCCAAAATGCTATAGCGCAGCACGCGGCCCACAACTCAGAATAAATTACAAATGCCAGTTAGAAATTGCTTCTCTTCTCTCATCGAATGATGGAGGAAGCCCAAATATCACTCGTAGAAGGCCTTAATCAACCAGTGGCTAATTGAACATGCCACTTTCGGTCATTACAGGAATCGCCGCTGAATGCCGCTACTTGTCCGAGCGTGCTCGCGCTATCCCACCGAAAAAGCCGCGTATTTGAAGAAAGCAAATGGCCTCGCATCTGCGTGTTCGACTGCAAATGTCGTCGAAAGACGATAGTCTTCCGTCTGGAGAGACTAAATAGAAAAAAAAACAATAATTTAATGTTTTGCGCGAGTGAATCGGGCATTGGCATTCGGCAGGCGCTGGGTGAGACAAGAACGCCATCTGGCGGTAATCTCAAAAAATGAAAGGATGGCCTCAGTTACTGGAAGTGAGGACGATCACCAGAAAGGCCAGCGCTGCTGTCACTGTGACGTAGTAAATAACATCACGTGACTCACCTATGCCCGATCTTCAGAGCAGCGCGCTTGTTTTCAACCCGAAGTCAGCTCATTCCCAAACTTGCAGGTTTGTTTATATGCTCGTTCCGCGGCGCCAGACGCATTCGAGCAGGTTTTGATGTGAATGAGCCCTTACGTCGCCGCACCGATGTACCTGACCGATGAAACTGAAATTAGCGAAAGAACTCAGCCTCCTTTCTCGGGTGTGCAGCTCGCTCAGCGGCTACTTTTTTTTTTTTTTGCCGTCCGTGCATCCGCAAAGATCTTGCGTCTGAAATTGGAGATAAACTAGACAGTTTTAGAATAACGTTTGCACGCGCTGGGGGCGTTGCAGGCATAGCGGGCACCATAAGAGTTTTAGAATAACGTTTGCCCCTTCTAGATAACAATATAGGGACTTCAGCTGCCCTGCAAACTCAAATGCACGGAACCTACGCATAGTCTCGACAACAGCGTTTGCGGGCCGCATGCGGGCCGCACACGCCACCCGCTATTTCGGATATTCTGTGGGCGGGCCGTGAACACGAATGGCGGCTCGCGTTACAAAGTATATGCAGTGGCAGCGACCGCACTGCAAGGATTCGCGGTGCGCTATTCTAAAACTCCCTAATTTTCGCCATGTGTGACGGTGTACTTTGGGGATCTGATTGATTGATGTGATTGATAAGTGGGGTTTAACGCCCTAAAACCAACATATTTTTGGTATGTCCTGTACATTCCCGGTATATCTTTATGAGACACGCGCTGCGATTGGAAGCGGTCTTTGACGTCAGCAGGCGAGTGAAATGCGAAGGAGAACGTTTCTCGTCGTCGTCTGCACGAGTTTGAACTTTGCCGATTGATACTTTCACTTTTTGCCCACCAATCTTTTAGCATTTTTGTCGCATCCGCCTCCATAATTATCGCTACACGCGTTTCGAGGCTAATTAAAGCTGTCGCAAAAGTGTCTCAGGGACCCTGAGAGTGTCGAGCTGCGACAGTTGTTTACCGTGCACGCCCGGTGTATGCTGCTTTCGTGCGTGCTTTTTGCTTTAGGGCGTGCTGAAAGTTTTGAGCTTGTCGTTCTTCGCGTAACTCAGCAATTAGTTGCTGTAGCATTCACTCCTTTGCCCTTGTGGCGAAACAATTCAGAATAAACGTTCAACTACCTTTATGAAGACAGGTGTCACCCTTGTGCAATACCTCATGCTATAAAGAGCGATCAGTCGTGTTTTTTCTCCATCCTCCGGTACGACTCTTGCTACTTGTCAGCACCGTAAGCAGTTCCAGAAAATTTTTTGTTCTGTGTTATATGGCGCACTTCTTTTCCTAGTGGGAGGATGCGAAGAATTCCGTTTAATTATATCCGCACCTCCTTCGATGTGAACAGCGTTATAGGTCCTCACCCGCACCTTGATTTGATTGATTGATATGTGAAAGTTAGCCTCCCGAAACCACCAGATGATTAAGAGAGACGCCGTAGTGGAGGGTTCCAGTAATTTTGACCACCTGGGATTCTTAACGTGCCCCCAAATCTGAGCACACGGGCCCACAGCATTTTCGCATCCATTGAAAATGCCACCATCGCAGCCTAGACTCGATCCCGCGACCTGCTGGTCAGCAGCCGAGTACCTTATAGTCACTAGACCACCATGGCGGGGCTACTTCGCAGATCTGTAGGCATAAAAATTTATTGTATTGCTTTTTTGCACCAGGCTGGAAAGAACGATTCCCGAAGCGTAGAATCATGAAACCATTGTGTTCGGTCTTTGCATAGTTAAAGACTTCGGGGTGCATGTTCAATTACTCTGAGATAGGGGAAACAAGCCAGGATTAATTATCGCATGTGTGGCGAGAACTTTCACGAAAATATTTCATCTACTGCGCTGGGGTTGATATCCGGCGAGTACGATGTGGGACTTTCTGGGAATGTACTCATACGAATTCGCGATGTTTATTCAGGCCAGCCCGACAGGCATTTTCCAGCTGTCAGCAGTTAAGAGTGGCGAGAATGATTTCGTCCTGATGCCGTCATTTTGCGTTGCATATTCGGACGTTTCTTTTGTTAGCAGCCGCGATGTGCGGAGCTACTGGTAAACAAATTGGTTGATGCCAAAAACGAGCAAAAGCAATATACGGTAATTGTAATTAATAGTCCAGCGAACGATGCGAGCAGGTATTATTGCAACGTTCGTGCATCGCATTACATTAGTCATTACACCCTGCGCAGAGAAGACCGTGTAGTGAAAGCGAGGATTAGGGAGACCAAATATATGCGGTTGAATTTTCACCTATTGAAATATGTGTCTTATAAATCATCATTCATAATTCTGTTGAAAGTAGTAGGCCACACAAACAACGATTGTCGTGAAGAGTATTGTTATAGCGGAAATAGAGTTCCAGATACCCGTATGAAGGGTCAAGCGAACCTAATGCAAGAGCATCATTCCCCTTCGGCTCTGGAAACCACTCTGGGACCACTCTGGAAATTATAGGACGAGGTGTTGCCGCGATTCCAGCGTGACAGTCTACGCTGATCAGAACATTACCACTTGGCTGCACACTTTGCGCGCAAAATCTAGAGTCAGGTGCACGCCATTTCACTTGCCTCGGTAAACATATATCATCGCACGATGTGAGAATGCTTCGATTTACAGATTACTAGATGATTTTCACAACAACTCACCTTTTACCAGATGTTGTGCGTCCATATTGTCATGCGCACTCGCATGGCCTGGCGAGGCGATGACCGTGGATTGGCTCGCTAAAAATCTTAGTTGGCAAACACTAGATTGTTTCGCAGCTAATCACAACAGTTGTCACACAGCGGGTGCCCCGTATTGTCGTTTGATACGTCACAGAAGGATTCCGGCAGATTGCGCCACGGTATCCTCGCCCCCAATAGCGAGCGCGCAGCATGCGCGCACAATCTTGGAGGCCATACTTTGTAGATTGCAAGCCGGCCGCACCGTATCGTCTTAGCAAAGCGTGGGAAACTCCGCTTTTAGTGCATAGCGTTGCATTGTCAGCGCAGCGTAATAAAACCTACATTTCTTAGAATTACTTAGGTATGCCTTTTCTACTATAAAGAAAAACACCGCAGAATATTCACGTATTGACATTGTGCCTCAGACATGCGCAATGTTTGCTTTTTAATCGACAGTCGCACACGTATGAACGCAGAAACCTGAGCAATATTGGTGGGCGCTCTGGATGTGGTTGTACTTAAACCGTTTCGGTTTAAACAGACAGACAAACCGACGAAAATTTTTGCGTTGAAATGTCCCATGGAAGACTATTTAAAAAAAAATTGAGCTCAAGCTCACGCGGAACACGTGACGTACTTTCTTTGCCTATCCACCCCTGCTTTTCCCTTCCCCTGCTAAGCTTCCAGCCTTTTCGTCGGGATGAAAGAAGAAAGAATGCGATTGGAGCATGCGACAAATCTTTGTAACTCGCTCGTACTGGACGAATTCTTAAAACTTTTGCGGCTTTGAATTCCTCAGGCATTAGGCTCTTATAGTGAATTAATTCCATGGTTACTTCAAAAAGGTGTTTCGGGGCCCCTTTAACTACATAGAAATGTTCTCTTGAGCGATTTCCAATCACTCATAATTGCTAATACGACAGCCATCAATTGCAAACGACAGGAGATAGAAGTTACAGGACAAAAATTACGAAAACATGTCATCTATATTATAAATGTACCAATGCGGCTACTAAAACAAGGCATTGCCACGTACGTGGTTCAACTTATACGCGAAAGGAACTGCAGCGTCAGTATTTTAGGCAGTAGTATTTGCAACCAACAGAAGCCTTTCGACTGGCTACGCACCGTCTAAACGCTTTTAAGTGTAGGCGCCGACCCTGGGCGCTCAGTGAAGCACTTTTCTACCATACAGAAGGAAACAAAAAACAAGGGAGTGCAAGATGTCCTAGATGAACAATGAAAAAAGGAAGAAACCAAATAAAATAATACAACGTTCAGCCCACTTGATTTCTGAATGCTACACTCTACTGTCGTTGATCATCAGCTGACTGAGAGGCTAAGCAATATGAGAGCCAAGGAATATTCCGTGTTTACGTTGATCTGCCGAAAAAGGAATAGTAAGCGCTAAACAGGACTCGCATTGCGAGAAACGTCAAAGCTTATTAATGTTCTGTTTATAATAGTTGCTACTGCATGTGTTAAAGTACGGCAGTTGGCTTGCCACATACAACAAGGAGCAAGCACCCACTGAAGCGGAAAAAAAGAAGCGACATCTAGGCCACAGTCTTGTGCAGGACTCGGAAAAACGACGTGCAAGTGATTCGACAACCTTTATCTTGCCCTCTGAACCCTGCGAAATGCGTCATGCCACACACACACACACACACACACACACACACACACACACGCACGCACACACACACACACACACACACATGTTTATATTGTTTTTTATAAACCCACCTTTTATAATTTCGACATTCTCAACACCAATGAGCACTGTGCGGCATAGCGCATCAAAATTACGCCACACAAGATATAAGCAGCTTACGGCGTCATTCACTGCAGCGCAGCCACATAACCTTCGAAGACAAAAGCGCGCCCACCCGGGTAATCAAGCGAACGGGAAACGCCACCATTCGCCGCTAACTTAACTGTTTCTATTACAGGGTGCAAGCTCTACATTTCGCTCGGAGAACCACGCAAGAGCCGCAGTGCTCGAAGCTTCCGCAATACTGGTTTTGGCATCTCAAGATATGCGAATACGTAACAGCATGCCTCGCCTACATAGCGTAAGTTTATCCTCGTTTTTCGCTAGCTTCTTGAGTTTGTAGGCTAGGCCCTTCAGAGCTGAACTGCATTTTAGTAAAGTAAAGCTAGCTTATAAAGCAACTACATTTTGCTGCTGTTACTATCACTCCGTATTCATCAGTATTCGGAGCACGCAGCATTCGAAGAACTTGCGGGAACGAACAAATGGAAGGCACGAACGACGCACTGATTTATCCACGAAAATACTGCCTTGTGCGCAGTAAGATTCGGATAGAGGCATACTATTATAACTTTTCATATCACTATTGCCACAGCTGCTGTCCAAACTGATCGCCTAAGTCACGGAGTATTGCGCCTTGTCAGACGCATTCCAAAGGTATATAACAAACGCACGTCAGGCAAGGGCCGCAAGGCTGGACAGCCAAATGCGTGCCAATCAGACGGCGGGAGCCTGTTCTTTTCGCAACGCCGAGCGAAAGACTGCGACTAGGCGGTGGTCATCTTACGACAACAGAGAATGCAGCAACGCTCCCCCGCTTTTTTTGATCGACTTCTGAACGGCATAGCCTGGAAGTTAAACCTGTACACCCCGGAAAATTGCGCCAGGAAGCGCAGCAACGTTTCAATGGCGATTACGTCACAGCGGCCGAAATACCCGAACTCTGCTTTAAATACATAATTCGCATGGAACATCTGCCTATATTGCTCTGTTTTCTTTCACGCTTCTTTCCCCACCGCGGTGATCTAGTGGCTAAGGTACTCGGCTGCTGACCCGCACGTCATGGGATCGAATCCCGGCTGCAATGGCTGCATTTTCGATGGAGGCGAAAATGTTGTAGGCCCATGTGCTCAGATTTGGGTGCACGTTAAAGAACCCCAGGTGGTCGAAATTTCCGGAGTCCTCTACTACGGCGCCTCTGATAGTCATATGATGGTTTGGGGACGTTAAACCCCACACTTATATCCATCAATCGTTAGCGCTTCTTTGTCATCTATACCCCTGTATGATTTCTGGAACTCGCTTATTTCGAAGAACTAAAGTACATACGCAATTCTTTCGATTCTAAACAAGAACGTAACTGAAGCAAACCCGCCATTCCACTTTGTCACGTTCCGATAATCTGAATCTCAATGTGTGTTCATTATATTCTTTTTTCCTATAGTTACTCTTTGTTTATGGGAATATAGCTTGCAATCATGTGCCGTGCGTTGAAAACATTGCCCATGTCAGCAAGAGAAATTTTACTCAGTGTCCACGTAGTGGGCCTAGAACGATACCTGATGACTTTCCTTTTCTGTATTCGCTTTTCTTTTGCATCATATATGTTGACCTATGATGCACATTACCTTAACTTATACGCCACCATCCTATATATATGAAAGCTGCAGACGACAAAGTTTCCGGATGCATTAGGAACAAATTTATTGACTAACATATTTCTCCCTCAAGTACAGCAAGTCAGATTCGTCTCTACTGGCAGGATTAAATTTTAAAAGAAGCATGAACGAAGCGGGTGACGTATACAAAATCGTGTGGTGTGACGTACTCTAGGAAAGTTACTTTGGTATAGATTATTGATCGATATGAAATCCCTGCTCGCGTGTATTACTGCTGCAAACCGAACAACGCAAAAACAAGCACCACGCCTGAGTTGGAAAGGAAGTAGAAGCCCCGCTAACGTCTTCAATGTCGTGAGATGGTATCCTGCTGCGAGGCTAATGTAATCTTCTCGGTGTGACCAGTAATTTTGCACCGATACCACTGCGACGACCAAAGTGCAGTGCGGGTCACGATAAAGAAGTCGGCGGGCACTAAAGGGCTATGCGCTTATGTGCCTATAAGGTAAGAATTCGCAGGAAACTCCCACCATAAACTTTGATTGGCGCACGCACGCACATATTGCTCCTTTCTCGCAATACGAATAGAATGAGGGCGCTAATCAAGCTAGTCACTAAAGTGTAGCCAGCATGTGAAATCACACTGCGACACAGCAAAAATTTATACCAGCGATTACAAAGAAGGTAATATACTAATAGCCGTGAGAAGAGAAAGTAGGGAGATACGTGCGCCATTCAAAACAGGGCACAATGCTAGGCGCTGAACGCTCTTTAAATATCATTAAGCGTCACCCTGTCCGCAGCATTCCTTAACGTTTTATAGGTGCTAGCAGTAGACTACAAAACCACGATACCTTGGTCAACAATGTTGAAGCGCAAGATTTCCAGCATTAACTTGCACAACTGATGCATTTACTCTGGATTTCTAGCACAGTTTTACGCCACAACACGAGACACGCTGTAGTTGTAAATGACTGTAAACGCTAACAACGGCGCCACTAAACCCCACTTAAGAAGAAAAAACGCTCATGGTAGCAAGCCGTTTGATGTGAGGAGTCAAGTCCAGCTCCGGTAGAAAATTTAGACTGTTTTATGCATCTATTTATAAGATACTCTGTCTCAGGGCAGCAAGAAACCTCACAAACGAGTTATAAAGAATTTTGCTGTACAAAACAATCGTGTAATGAGACTGCACCTCCTCTCAAGAACTGTTTAGTCGTAGCTTTTTTTTTATTATTGCAGAGGAATAAGATTAACGTTACAGTTAGAAAAAGTCAGAACCTGTATAAAAGAAGTCACGAGTTCCTCGGCTTTTCTTATTCCTTCTTTATGCATGTTCTCTTCGTTCCCGCATTATGGGCTCACGTCATACATAGTCATTTAGGCGGGATAATGGCGGAGATCGCTGACGTATGCTTGACGTAACAGAACCACACCATGCTCGTCGTGAGAACGCATATGTTGGTTGAACTTCACGCACCGTTTCTCCACCGCCCATCCTTGCATGAAGATCATAGGAGAGAGATCGACCCATTATAAATATATGAAGTAGCCCGAAGTGCTAAGTCGAGATCTGCGGACCATGGTTTACGAATAACGCCCCCGAGCCTAAAAAGACATGACCTTGCGGTTTTCAATGTCATGCTGGCAAGACAAACGAAGAGTGAAGGCAGGAAAAATGCTGCTATTTTTCGAGCCTGGGCGAGCCAAGGGTTTCCGAGATGTCGAAATAAAAGCTTGGTAGTGAAGCTTATGCTCAGTCAACGCAATGTCATGCATTTGCAGCGTATTTGCAGTATTTGTTTTCAGCGTGAGTGAAATTCAGGGTGTGGTACGCATCGCGGAAATAAAATTCAAGGCAGTTATACGGGTCTGAACATTCCGAAATGCAGTCGTCAAAATCCTTCTAAAAACCATGTACCTTAAAAAGTATACGTAAAGAAAGAACTTATTGAATAGCGTTTGAGCTGGTAAACTAAATTGTTGTATATTTTTTTCTAAAATACGTTTTTATTGCGTTTGCTTATATTCGCAATGACAAGGATAGACTCAGTCAGCCGCATACAAAAGCGCCTGGTATGCCCTTTTAGAGAATGTGCCCTTCATCGAGCCACCATATCCATACGTCAATCACAAGAGGAAAACGGAAGCACGAAAAAAGAACCACTACATTAAGACGCAAATATTAAGAGACAAAATAAGTTGCTCGTCTCGCCTCTTAAGGGCGGTGCATCCCCGCACCATTGGAATCAGATAACTGGCGATCACTGGCTGAGGGGACTGGAAGTACGGATCAAAGAATTTCGAATTGAAGTAGAGGCAGCAAACCATTACATACGGAGCGCAGCTGGGCGCTCGAACGGTGAAACCGGCGAGACGTAAACGATCAGATCTGTCCGGTTCAGCCGTGCATAATATAATGACTCAACTTTCTCCCGTCCTTTTTTTTTCTTTGTGCACCGAATACATAAGGACACGCCTGCCGCCCACACTGCGCTGCTAGAACTCTATCTCTACAGTAAGGCTGGACAACCAGTTTGAGCAAGCGCAAGCTAGCCGTTATTTATACCACCTGCCCTTTCCCTATATACTCTACATTTCCACCACAGATTCTATTCCTCCAACCATGAATCCTATTTCCACGCGCAATGCTCATCCTTCTTGATAAGGTATACTTTCTTGTCCCTGTTATCACTGTTACTCAAGCGACTGTATAAAGCAATCATATGCATTTTCATACGCCCTAAATATCTTCAAGTTGACACCGACTCTTATGGGCTAGCTCGAAGCGAGCAACGTTGTTACAGTGGTTGCTTGGGCCACCGTGATTTTGCGCTGTTTTATGTGAAGTTTCATATGCTATATCTAGGTAAGCAAAAAAAAAGCTATTATATTCTGCAGTTATATGCACGAATAAAATATATTATAGCTGTATAATGGTCGGGCTTGACCGCTCAATCCATTTTCACCGACAACTTTGTCAGACTTTGTTATGATGCTTCGAGAGCTGCTTGTCTTTCTAGACAAGAGTACATTCACGAAACATTTATTCTGTTAATTCACACTTCTACAAGTGTTCTTATACCTACAGGAGTACAACACTAGACAATGTACGCATAATGCGTTAACGATTGATTGATATGTGGGGTTTAACGTCCCAAAACCACTATATGATTATGAGAGACGCCGTAGTGGAGGGCTCCGGAAATTTAGACCACCTGGGGTTCTTTAACGTGCACCCAAATCTGATAATGCGTTAACGAAGTTGCCGTATAGCAGGCGAAAGGCTGTATATTTTCTTAATGACGCTCACGACCATACTGAACAGAGCTTTGGTGGTAAGGCCATTGACAGGCAGTCAATCTGCCTTTAGCTGTACCGTACCTCGATATGTGTGATGTTGAAAAACAACAAAAAAATGAAATAAAGTGAAAGTTGCCAAGAGTAGCTTGAAAACATTTTCCTTTACTAAACAATACAGGGGCCTTTTGCCAAGCCGAATTCCTGGGCCTCATTGGCTGCCTGTCGTTTTCGAAATCCACAGAGCCACGCAATATCCTCACACCAAGGAAAAAAATAATCAATTTCACTTACACTTACGTCAATGTTTTCCACAAAAACACGTGAATACTGCTAGCCAGCCCTGCGCACCTTTTCTAGCACAGCTTTTCTGATGCACGAGGTGTGCACATATTCACTGGGTGTACAATATACATACGCCTTGCGCTTATCAGATTTCACAAGGACTGTTCGTTTCTTTCGGTTATTATTATTATTATTATTATTATTATTATCATCATCATTATTTCTTGCATTAGCGGACACTGCGTTCGTACGTAGATTCAAGCAAATTATTTCTCTATTACAAGAACAGGAACCTAATCTGCGTGGTTTCTACACAAGATCATAGCGAACCAAAGAATAAAACAACATATTCAACCAACGAAGCAGCTCATGTCAAGTGCAAGACAGCATACTAACATTCAGTCTATAAGAAAAACAAAGACAAAATGTGTAAAGGTTCAGAGAAACCATTATTGTTGATTTGATGATTGATTTTATTGATATGTGGTGTTTAACGTCCCAAAAGCACCATATGATTATGAGAGTCGCCATAGTGGAGGGCTCTGGAAATTTCGACCACCTGGAGTTCCTTAACGTACGTCCACAACTGAGCGCACGAGCCTACAACCTTTTCGCCTCCATTGAAAATGCAGAGACCGTAGCCGGGAACCCATTATTGTGTATGTGAAGTTGATTGATTCAAAAACTCCCTCAGGCCACTCTTACGGGAAAGAACTAATGATTAGATAGCAGGAACTGGTATGTGAAAAGTACCCACACTTGTTAAAAAAATTGTAGATTGCAAAGCACCTGCAAACTTTTCTGCATTAGAACCTCCGACTGTCATGTGAACGAATACAAAAGCGGGGCACTACGCCTGCCCACATGCCTCATTTATGTTCGCCATGGGCTCTCGAAACTAACTTTGTCTTGCGGAACGAAAAAAAAAAAAGAATAATTCCTGCTTCGGAAAATCAAACTCACGTTCTCATTCAGAGGGCAGACACGCGGACTGAAGCGCTAAGCCCAAGCATGCACTTGAACTTCGCTCGAAACGGCATCGTTTCGTTTGTGTGATGTTATAGTTCTCTGTTACAACGACAATACTGTTTGTTCATAGCACCAGCTACCGAATGATTGCAGCATGGAAAAAACTTGGAACGCTCCCGTGTGCGTAATCCGAAATGCAAGCCCTTTCATGTCGCACTAATGCCACATTTGCACAGCGCCACGATGGAGACCGGCATTCCAGAGATCTCTGACGTTCACCGATGTTCCCGTGAATTTTTTCGCTTCGATAACGCACATACCATGGTTCCGATGTATTGCTCAGAATAACCATTCACTCCTGTCCCTCCTCTAATTACTGCTGTTTGTTTACCTTTTCACTTCATTTTCTCACACATAATATTACATCAACGCTTTTAGAAACCACTACAACACACTCACTAGAACCAGTTATCACGTACGTCCAAGTAATAAGCTGCACCTGCAAAGCGCTTTGCTCTCCCAGACTAACCTTTGCTTCTGCAAACAAAGCTGCCTCTTGACCAAAGTATACAATCATGCGGGCTCTAATGAGCGCCCATTAAGTAGCCGTTATTGTGCCGTTTACGAATACCCTTTGAGACCACATGGTAACGAGGCGCCAGCATCATCGAGTGAAATCGGCGACCAGCATAAACGAGAAGGCCGGCAAAACTCAGCACGAATAATTGAAAATAACCCACGAAAGGGCCAGCCGACATCAAGAACAAACGGAGATTTTGGTGGCACGCAGAAACACAACGTTCCTCTGCAAGGCTGGAATGCCGCGTCTGCCTTTGAAGGTGAAACTGCCGTGAAAGGTAGGTTCACGGCAACACGACAAATGCTGCCGTGAAAACACACCTCAAGGTAGTGTTTGCGTATCACTCGATTCATGATTTCATTTCATTAAAAGGAGAGCAAAAGGACAGAATTTTGAGGGTGTTATAGGTGCTCAATATAGTAAAAATTGATACGTACCGCACTTCAAGACGTGAAAGCCACTCCCCTATATTCCCAAACCAAAGCAGAGAGAGAGAGAGAGAAATAAAGAGAGAGATAGAGAGAGAGAGAGAGAGAGAGAGAAAGAGAGAAAGAGACCGCACGTATATTCGGAAGGAAATAACTGCACACGGTTTTTTTTTTTTCACAGCGCGTCTGGCTGGACGTTGCGGGCATATCCACACAGGCTATTAAAACAAATGACAGTCGTCAAAATAAAATCATTTAGCTATGCTTTGTTCCATATTCTGACAGCAAAGCCCCTGCGCTAGCCCTGCAGACACAAGGGCGCAATGTGGTAGCCCTGCGGTGGCCGAGGACACGTAAGGAGTCCAAACTCGCACGCCTAATGAAGTTTTTTTTTATTCTTCCACACTCTAGAATTCACTGGCTAGATGGTTTATAAGCTTCGAAAGGGCTGTGTGGCCGTCGAGAAGAGACACAGCACCCAGGTATGTTGATAAAGTAAAAAAAAATCCTTTAGTAAAACTAAGAGTTTTTTGGCAAATTACAATACTCTCCGTCATTGTTGAGAACTAACATACAATGATGCTAACGAAAGTATAGGAGAGCATATTTGTTTTAATTGCGATGTAAATGGGAAGGAAGAAAGGTGGACGAAAAGATAACTCGCCGCTGGCAAGGACCAAATCTGCGACCTTTGAATAAAGCGTCCGATGCTCTACTAACTGAGCTAGAGCGGCAGTCATTCCTCCGTCTACTTATAGGGTATGTGTGTGTATTTAAACCTGGGAGTATTGGTAGGCGCCGCTAGTAGCTATGGCAGGTAGTGTAGAACACTCCTGTTCTGCCTGTTGGCGTGATGTGACGCCCACCGCGAGGCACTGATGTGAACAATTTATGCCAATTCCACTATTCCAACACTCCGCTTCTAAATCAGCTGATAAGAAAAACTCTTCAGCTTCAACTGAAGCAAGGAAAAAAATAAAAAGGTAATGGCGCAAGCCTTCAGATTTCGTTGAACCCCTGTGGTGGCTTTGCGGCTATGACAGCGCACTCGTTCATCCCAAGGGCGCACACAGTTAACACAGCAATAGCATACGGCATACAAATGGCCGTTAGGTTAACTCGTATTTTCAACCACTCGGTCACAAGTGAAGCGGCACTATATGCAAATATTGTGGTGAATATTCCCGGACTTGTAATCGTTCCGACGTGCGCAATCACTACGGGAACGTAAAAGCCACCGCGTTTTAATGTGGCCTGTGGCCACTTCGAAATATGGGAGCGCTTCACCATTGACAACAAAGTGTGCGTGCATAAAATTCTGAAAAAAAAAAACGTAGCTGATCTCTCCTTTTTAGCCATGAGCAAATTTCTACACGTCGGCATAACACGAAAAGGAAACGTGTCTTCACAAAGGTAGTTGAGCGTTTATTGTGCATTGTTTCGTCGTAAGGGCGAAAAAATGAGTGCTACAACAACAACTGCAAAGTCACGCAGAGAACGGCAAGCAGATCGAAACTTTCAGCACGCACCTCAAGCAGAAAGCACACACTAAATTAGCATACAGAGGACGCGATCCGAGCAATAACTGTCACAGCTCGCCACTTAAAGCGCGCTGTTCAAACAGAAAGACGCACGAAACGAACGCAAAAGAACACGCAGGACAAGCGCCAACAAATGTCCCAATTCTTACAACTTCGTGTGTGAGCAGCGTGCTCTTTTCGAAAAACGCTGCGGCAGCGAGCGAAGTGACTTTCGTGCTCTCCCGAATCACGAGTCTGATAAGCGCTCGCGCCGGAGAGACCACACTCTCTGGAGGAGGCACCCATCGAAGCGCTCGAAACTCTTCATTTTTTATTTGCTATCTGTTAGTATATATTTTACAATGTGATATCCGTGACAAAAATACGTGCGCGAAGCCGTGGTGAACGGCGGCCTTAAACACTTGTATGTTAAAATGCCTAATCTTGCAATCTTCCCGCTCTCGGTGAGAAAATTTCTATATCTATATCATTACCTTCGAGAAAGGCACTTGTCATGACTTGTCGTCACAGTTGTTCTATTCATTAGCGATTCTAGGAAAGGTACAAAGAAAAATGAGCCTCCGGCGTCAGCGTCAACGTCGGTGTGGTGGTCCGACAAAATTGCAATACTGTTCTACACCCTGAGAAATAATCGATTAAAAGGGTGTCTTTTTGTCCCAAAATAATAATTGTCATCTGGCTTATACTTGCGGTGCATTTCTTGGGAACTAGGTTTGGGCCGCTTTTCTATCAAGAGTGATAAGTCACGTATATTGCGCGCAGGCCGGGCGCGCGGCGGTAAAGCAAGAAGAGGAACGCTAGATATATGAATATTATTGTTCTGGGACCGAAACAAACCATCTCCGTTGGATCTCAGAGTGTATTGCTGCCCGTACACGGTACGACTTCAGATCGCAGCAAAGCATGCGAGGAGGGCACCATCCTAGCGCGAGCGACCAGCTGATGAAAGCGAGTGGAAATGAAGAGGTTGCGTAGTAGTCGCGCAATTGTTTATGGGAACAACATCATATTAGTACTCATTTACGGCTAGCACCACACAGGCTAAGTGATAAGTAAGAACCCAGGACCAGAATGCCTCGAAGGCAGGTATCGGTAAAGTGCTTGATATTGGGCAAAGACCTCATGACAACTGTAAATGCTGAACGGCACACTCTGTCACCCGTTGCTTCAGTGCAAAAGGAACCACAAGGTGAAGAGGTGTTTTATATGGTTCATCAAATCGATAAAGTCATGTTTGGCACGACTGTCCCATCTTAACTATATAAGACAGAGTGCTATTCGGCCACCATCATAGTATATTCCGTGGTTTTGCTAAGCATCATCTTTCTGCATTGAACAATGAGCACGTCATGAAAACCTGGTATCATAGCACTAAGTCCAACAAATCAACATGAGTGATTCCAGGTACATGAAGGCGGTACATAAGAGTACCTCAAAGTTGACGGTTGCAGATAACTGCGATTCGTTAACCTTAATTGACTTGTTATTTCTCATTTATTTCCAGTCCTCCATTCCACGCCCCATATGTAAGACAGTAAACTTACAGTTATGTGAATAAGGAAGACTAGTTGCTAGGCAAGTTGGTTGACATCAAAGGCATACATACTAGCGCTAATTCGGAGACAAAGACATGTAACATAATTGGGAGGAAACAGAGAGGTATTAGCGCCCGCCCTTTCTGCTTACTCTTCCTTCTTTCCTATGTTCTTGTTTCTTGCAGAACCTGTTTACACGCAATATAATAGAATACAACTTTTAAGTCGTATTATTTATAAAAGTTTCCTCCAGTTAAACATCAAATAAAGCGTACACAATGCCACATAATTTGGTCGATGGGAGAAATGAGAACAAATGCTTTCACGTGCACGAAGAATGCACACCTGCTTATGGCCACGGTCGTTAACTTACCTTCAAGGAAACGGCAATGATTACAGATGACGCGCAATGGTCAAAGGTACGGAAAATGACTTAAACAAATTTTTCAACGCCCCGGCAAACGACTTGCTTTCCAAGTTAATCCATTTGTGTCAGCTCGAGAGAAACGCCAGCGCAATGTCTCTGACTAATGCTCCTCGGTCGGCACCTCCGCATACAAAGCGCTTTGTCCACGTGTGCAGTATACTCACGGATTGAAACGCGATAATTTAAGGGTGAGTAATAGACGTACTTTCATTTCCGGCGTCTACAGTTCATGTCATACCAGCGCAATTTTCACGCGAACACTTGCATTAGCGTCAACATGATACCAATATAGCGACCAGGTTTTCAGCGACACGACACGGTTGATATTTATATGTGGGGTTTAACATCCCAAAACCACCATATGGTTATGAGAGACACCGTAGTAGAGGGCTCCGGAAATTTCGACCACCTGGGGTTATTTAACGTGCACCAAAATCTGAGCACACGGGCCTACAGCATTTCCGCCTCCATTGGAAATGAAGCCGCCTCAGCCGGGATTCGGTCCCACGACCGGCGGGTCAGCAGCCGAGTACCTTAGCTACTAGATGACCACGGCGGGGCCACGACACGGTTACTACGAGCAATCACCCATAGCATTCAGTACAATAAAAAATGAGGAGAGGGGGAGACGCTGTCGAGATTCAATCGTTGAGTACTGTACTTGTTATATAGTTGCTTCAACACACACAGGAAGGAAAGCCTTCTCAGTAACGCGTCATACACCATGTGCGCGATGAAGCAGAGAAATCGAATGGCACCCCTCTTGCCACACAAAAAAGGAATCTTGTCAACGGCATCAAGTCGCGATGATTGCTCAGGTCGTAAACGCACAGCGTTACGTGTCCAGAAAAGGAACGCCGTAATAGCAAAGAACGCGTATCGGGGCAATTTTTTTTTTTCGTTCGATTTCTATAATCGAACCGCGCAACTATGCTCGATTCCTTCGATGACAGTGCGCCGATTTTACGACCCTTGCAAGAAAGAGAAATCAAGGCGAACATGCGATTGCCGTCCAACTAGATACCAACGGAGGCCGGAAATGGCTTGCTCATAAAAGACGAAACGACCACTCCGAGGGGTGGCGTGGGCACGCCTGCGACAAGCGCCTCCTTGGTGTCGAGCGGCCTGGTTACCGTAGTGAGCTGTTGCGAACGCTAACCGAAGCACATGGTGAAGTAGGTAGAGACAAGCACAGTGTGGCATTACAAATAAACACACGTTAATAGGAGTGTGCATCAAAGGGCCAGCTCCGGCGCATGGCCACGTGTTCTTTTTATGGCACGATGATCTAAATTCTCATCCATGCAAGAAAGAAAGAAAGAAAGAAAGAAAGAAAGAAAGAAAGAAAGAAAGAAAGAAAGAAAGAAAGAAAGAAAGAAAGAAAGAAAGAAAGAAAGCCCTGGTGTGGTGCTTCATCAAACGGCCAGTAATGTAAACGTTTCATATAAAATATAAAACTATTCACTCTAGGGTACGCAGTATATGCAGTGTATACATTTACACGAAATAGCTAATACCAGAAATTACGAGGCATTTGCTCGCGCTAATCGGACGGCAGGCACTCGTGTGGAGGCGTTTATTAGCTTACATGACCCCGCATCAAATCCGTTAAGGCTACGCTGTTTCCCTGTAAAGTGTCTCTTATGCGTTGCAGCAATAGTGTGGTGTACGGGTGCAGCTGCAAAGCTGCTTTCAGTCATAGGAGGGCTCACAAGGGGGGCGGGGCGTTCCTCTTAGTTGGATAAGAGAGAAGGGGGAACAAAGTCAGCCCCATTCACTTGCCTAAAAGGAGGGGCGGTGCTGCGATTAACCTTCGTGCACTCTGAAGGAAAACCCAGCGCAGGTCTATGCTTCCGACTTTACGTCACTCACACTACTTCCGTAATACTATGTCAAAACTCTTCCACTGAACTCATAAGTAACACAAAATGAACACTTGGAGTCATGAACGTACTTTCTTAATACAGAACACTTTTTTTATAGGTGACCAGAAATTCAAACTGACTCACTTGCGCAGAAACAAATCCTGGTGGCATCATGTAGCATGTGTCTAGATATCTTAATCTGAGGATGAAACCCAAATTCGATCAGTCTATATACGGATATCTAAAACACTGTCTGCTAAGTAATTACGTAGTGAAACGATAAACTCGATATCTGAAAATCTCAAGTGAAACAGATATGCGTTTTAAAGAGGAGCTCTCTACAGCTCCAGCGACGACGCGGATCATGCGGATACGAGAAGGGAATATAACGATGTTATGTGTGATAGTGGTCTTAAGCCGAGGGCATAAAAGTAAGAAAGCTGAGACAGGTTTCTGAGGCGGCAGTACCAAGATGCGTGCGGTACGGGACAGCAAGCGTGAAAACTAAAATGGCAGCTCACTGACCCACAGTTCAAGCCACGCCCTTCCTTGTTTGTGCTTTGGAGTGGCCGTAACCTCTTAGCAGTATCGTACAGTTCTATATCGCTCTATTTCGCCATTGTCCACCTCTAAGTGGGCGAAGCGGGTAGTGTCAAGACAAAGTGGACCGATGCCGGAGTACTTAAAGCAAGGATTAAGTGGTCACGTTCTAAGAGCATCCACGTCCAACCCTTTTGGCGCACGTAAACGCTACGGCGCAAAACGCTTTGCTGGATATCATGAAGACGCACCGTATATTTCCCTCGTGGAAAGCTTGTGCCAGGCGTTTTGTTTTTAAGAGAAAAGTTGCCGATAAACAGCTAACACCAAATTATAATTGTTAAGGCAAACGAGAAGTCTACGTACGTCACGTTGCAGCACCGGTAGCCTCCTACTCAATTTTATATACAATAGTCTTAACTTTACCGCTTTCTGCAGGCTCAAGTGGCTGCGAACCTATATCTCTGGCTACTGAGGAAACGCACAACTAAAATGGCATCGGACGAGAATGATTAAATTGAGAGAAAGACAGGGATATTAACCAGAATTGTAGCATCTGGTTTGCTACCCGGCGCTAAGAAGGGGGGATGGATAATAAGAAAAGCGAAGACAAAAGTAGACACGCGAAAAAAAAAGGACAGGGGCTGCTATAACCTACCACCCAGAACGTTCAATAGGGCCTTGACTGATTTTCTGCGTGAAGACAGATCGTGTCAGCATTCGAGTACTAACTGTTCTGATAAGGGTCTGTCATTAAGGCGGGCTAACACAGCAGCTGGCGGCCGTCAGTGCGCGCTGCATCGAGGGCAGTGACACAAAAGGTGCTCTATCATTTCATCGCTGCCGCAATGATCACATGCGGCACTGTCTCTCATGCGGTTTCGGAAGGCAAAAAAAATTCGTCAAAGCGACACCCAGCTACAGTCAGCAAAATTGTCTCAAGCCGAGAGAGTCCAAACGGAGGCCGAAGTCGACGAGACGGGTCCAGCCTATGCAGTCGCGTGTACCGTAAACTTGATGTTTTCCACAGGGATTTTACGTCTTCATTAGCTACCTGTCGTATTTTCATGATAGCATCAGTCTTTGAGACTGGGATAGATTTTCCTTCCCCATCTTCGTGTGCCGATAGAGCGGCTGCGTTAATATATGTTTGTTATCCATAATGCCGCAGTGACTATAGTAAGCCAAAGTAACGTGATTCCATGTTCTTTGACAAGGAGGTGGTGCATCAGCTCTCTAAGTTCTAGCACTAGTTGTTCGTAACGTCCACGACATAAGGCGAATAGCAAACACTGTGGTTCTGCCTTAGAGTCCGTGAACACGCTCCATTTGTTGGCTTTTTGATGTTTAATTACGAATTACTTTGAATGTGCTACGTAGAGCAGCAAATTCCACAGATTTCGATGTAGTGTGGTGGTATAGCCGAATTTTCGTGGTTGCAGCAACGATCACCAACCTTGCAGACACATCCACTGTAGTTTAGGTGTGAGTATACAGATGATTATGCTCACTGTAATTCTCACACAAGAGATAAAGCTGCTCTATAGCGCTGGAGACAAAAGTCCGTCTTTTGACCGTATGCCTGGAACCATAGGTTGAATCTGTGGGTGAGTCATACAGCATGGAGGAGTTTGAATTCTTACTTGTGCTGTATATCCCGTTGGTATGCATGCACGATAGGACACGACTGCTTGACAAAAAGAGGTATGAGGTCGGTCTTCGGGAAGTGAAGCTAAATGATGGGCAGGGGCGTGAGCAAAATGCCTCACGTGTGCTCTGAGCAATTCCAATACGATATATGCGTCTTGACCGGGTGATCATTTTCAATCGAAATCATCTCAGCTTTTGACGAGCATTGCGGTAGCCCCAGACAAACTTACTGAGTCATAGCCTGGACGCTTTCGAGAGTGTGAATGCTGATTCTACTGGTGTAGGTCAGTACAGGCAAACTGTATCGCGAATAGCCGAGAAAAAGGGCCTTGTACATTTGCATCCTGGCATGTACTGATGGCCCCCAGGTTTTTCCTCCAAGATACTTGAATGAGTTGGCAATGTCTCTCAGCCTCTCTTTGAAATAGGTCACATGCGCCCAACAGAGATCTCTATCAATGAATACGCCTAGAAATATGTGCGTCCTGACATATGGTGTGACTTGGCCGTCAATGAATATGACGTATGGTCTCATTGGCTTTCGGCTAAAAGCAATCAATGCGCATTTCGCTAGCGGGATCTTCAGACCTTGTTCGTTGAACTACGCCAATACCAACGTCGCAGCTATCTAAATTCTCGCGCGCACCTGAGGTCTTGTCACATCAGACGCCCAGACGCAGATGTCGTCAGCATACATAGATACCTTTACCACAGTCAGTACTCGTTCCACAAGATCAATGAGAATGAGGTTGAAGAGGGTTGGACTCAAGACGCCACCTTGTGGAACTCCAGAGTGCGTGGGCTGTTGGGAGGTTAGACCATCTGCAGTGTTCGCAAATAAAGTCCGCCACTGTAAATAAGTGCATGTACCACAACACAGTTGACAACCTAGGCACACTGACTCCATGGCTTCAAGGACGGCGTCACAGAGAATGTTATGAAGCGTGGAAACTTGGGCAAGTTGGTAGGACATAACTGAACATAACTGACACTGTATCGCAGTGGTTCGTAACTGCACCCTTCTACGCATGGCCATTCTCTTTTTTCACTTATATATGTACACCAGTCCGCTATTAAATCATTGCTAAAGGTCAGCGCTCTTTTGTATCCTTGTTTTTTTTTTTCGCTCCGTTGTTACGCTGTAACTGCTTCTAGGTTGCGCTGTTCGTACATTCAGTCATGGAGAACGTTGTCGTATGCTCCTTTCACATCAAAGAACATGGCAACAGATATTCGTTTGCATCTTTTTTTTTAATGTTGGACATACGTGACATGATCAATAACATTGTCGATGGAACATCGGTGACGGCGAGAACAAACCACGGCGTTCGGGTATATCTCGTAGTATTCGAGGCAAGAATCATATCTGGCCCAGATCATTCGCTTCATTACCTTTACAACGCAACTTAAAAGTGCCGTTGGTCGAGAGCTATCTTTCAGGGGAGACTTGCCAGACTAAAGAAGCGGTATCAATCTGCTAATCTTCCAATCTTGCGGAACCACGCCAGCTTCCCTGAATTTGTTGAAAATGCTAAGGAGCGCCTCTCGTGCCCGCTCACCAAAGTGGCGCAACATGCAGTAAGATGTGTCACCCCAGCACCCCAGCCAGGCGACGACGACCTATTACATAGGACGAGCGCCGCATCAAGCACCTGTAACGTGAACGGTAGATCCAGGCGTGTGTCCAATGAGAAACGAATATGGTTCAACGTGTGCATGCTTATGCACGTTGTCTGGCCCACAATCACAGCGCAGAAATCTTCTGCCACCTTAATTTCTTGTTGGCGATGAAAGAGTGCGAGGGCTTTGAAGGGAAAGTGCTGTAGGAACAGAACGTAGGTTTTTCACGGTTTTCCATAGTTGAGACAATGGTTTATGGGAATCTAGCAGCGCACAAATTTTTATCAATCGTTAGGTCTCTAATTTATCAATGGGCCAATTGTATCTTCAAATTTTTATTTATTTAAACCACCTCACAGGCATATCAGAATTGTGTGAAGGGGGTTATACAAAGGTAGGGATAACAATAACTTGAGCATGGGAACAACTTGATACAACGCTTATTGATGTAGTAGAAAAAACTAAATTAGAAAGACAAAAAACAATAAACGATTTTATACAATAAGTAAAAAGTCACAGCTTTGACGCAAAGGCAAACAATAAACACCATACCAACAAACTGGAAGGTCACACGAAGAATGGTAAGCAGATCGAAACATACCCCGCGTTTCTCACGCACAAATGACGCACGAAAGGTACCCACAGGTACAGATGAACGCGAATAAGCGTCTCAGTTGTTACTTCGCTGTGTCTGAAAAGCGCGCCGTTTTCGCAAACGGAGGCTGTGCAACGATTGCAGTGACCTTTGTGTGCCCGTAACTACAACAGAATCGTTTCAGTGCAAACACAATGCCAGCCAAGACGTATGATCCTCCCAATTGGGAGATAAAGGTACCGGAGAGATCGTCCACTCCCCTCTACGCGGACCAAAGTACGCGTGAGAGATGACAGCCGCCGATCGCTCATTGCACCATCTTGCTGATAATGCTGAAAAGACGGTAGTCCCCCCCCCCCCCTCCTCGAGATTTCCGCCAACAGAGGAATAGGTTGCCGTTTGAATGTTGAATGAGGTACCCGTCGGTGGCTGAGTGGTTAACGCCTTGCATTTCACGACGCGGAGGTCCCACGTTAGATTCCGCGCACCGGAGTCTTTTTTCTGTATTTTTTCTTCCTCGCGTTTCCTTATATATAAATACGTATACAAATACGATGCATGACGCCGACGCCAGCAGTGAAATTCCGCCGAGAGTGTCCATATAATTGCTATCGCAATAAAACATATCAATTAGAAATTATTGCCGTTACCTCGGCCCTAAGTATGGTTGAATTTACAATGTTAACGATGTGTTTCGAAAGACTATTCCAGTGAATAGTTTCTTGCGGCAAAGCGGACGAATTAAATCCGATGAATCTACCTAAAATGCGTTGCTTAATGGGTTATTCAAACGACGCGAAGTGCGGAAATGTTTTACGAGAGACAGCTATGACTGATAGGCATTAGAGACAATTTTATGAAATGAGCAAAGCATTGCAGTTAGTCAGCGTGATTTTGGATGCACCGGGCTGTCCGTACATTTATCGCTGCAATACAGCAGCCGGTTACTTATAGAATACGGAGTATACTGACAACTGCCCGTTTGAACATGAAATAATTAGGGATACAGATGACCACGGAATAATTCGGAACGTCACACAGGGCGGTTGTTCGGCCGAGCGCGCCGATAGAAAAAAAGATGCACGCGCGGCATTCCAGGCTAGCAATTCCCTCCCTAATGCATCCACCTATACGGCGTTGATTTGCGCCGAAACGATAGGTGCCTCTCAGCACTGAAGGCAAATGCCGGACGTTGTCAGCACTAAAGTCTCATCCACGCACCATAAGTAGGTTTGTCACTCACGCGAGCATTGACGAAAAGATAATTGGCGACAAACGTAACAAAAGGGAAAAAAGGGCGGCACACGAACGCACATGCACGCTCTAACGCACGCGAATGCAAAGCGTGACACAGACTATCCACTCAGGCCTTCCTCCACAACGGTAAGATGCACCTATCAAGCTATAGCCTTGAGGAACACGTTGACGCCACTCTAGATGCACTAGAGAACCAGGCTTGCTTGCTACAGGGAGACCGTGCACACGCCTAATGCGACTGTATTGTTCTACTGCACGGTGTGCTCCACTGACGAGCGGCCACCTGTCCAGTGTTTCGAATAATTATGTGCGCACCTGTACCTGCGAACACTTTCTTTTCGGGCTTGTCCTACGCATCTAATTCACCTTCTTAATGATAGGGTGGATTCTCAAAAAGCAACAATTTACGCGAATGTGCACTTCGCGAAGTTTCACATTGTGTAGTATCTAACTGTTTCATTCTTCTACCATAAAAAGGCGGAAAGAACTTTTTCACTTGGCTGCGAAAAGAAACGCTGCAGTTGCTACCCGCTAGGTATACGCTTTACAGTGAAACCGAAACGTGAAAACTGCAGTTTTTGGTGCAGCGCGAAAGAAACATGAGCAAAAATAAGCACAGAGCGTCACACGCACACAAAATATGCGGTACAGTTGTGTACTTCAGACGGCTTGCCACTTTTGCGGACCAAATTCCTTGTTTCTTTCATTCATTCATTATAATGTATTTTCATTTTGTTTTTGTTGTTGTTACTGAAATTGCTCACGAGCAATGGAAATCCATCTCGGTCGCATTTCCTGCGCGCCTGGTGCACTCGGTTTCTGGTTCGCCCGAATCAGTGTCTTCAATTTCCGTGATTAATATCTCGTATTACATGTGTCATTCTGAAATTTATGAAAAATTGGTACGCCGTAAAATGACAAGAATTAGATTTCTTGAATTGAACAAATGACTTCTATTTATTAATAAAAAGCTCGTTAAACAGTATTTGTTACGTCTTTATATCTATGTGACAACAGGTGATCCGCAGTATTTCTGCCTCGATGTAGATTTCGCCTGCAAAGGCGACAGGTTCGTGACTGTTTTATGAGCAATGTGTAATTAGAAAACAAACAAAAAACATCTTGTACATGCAGGGCTGCTACCTTGAAGGGAGCCAGTGCCAAAGTCTATAGAGGCTATCTTTAACTATTGAAAAGAGCGCATTATTCTTGTTTTGTGTTCAGTGGGCGATAGATAAAATGTCGGAGTACAATGTCTGAAACTACACACGACCCTACCTCAGGAGACGCCAAGATCAGCTGAAGCCTGGATTCTTTGCAGTACGTGGCAGATAATTCCGGTACAATCGAGGTGCAGCGTTATCATCTAAAAACGTTGCAACCGGAGTGGCGACCAATATACCTCGATCAGACACATGTAATAGCCACACTTTCCAATGACAAACGTCGAAGATGATTGCGTTGACATTCTGTTACTTGTAGATCCGTTTCAGGCCATCAGAATTCGATGTGTTAATAAGTGTTATGTACAGTAATCGCCTTAGGTGTTCTCCTCACCTCGCGGAGGTGGTCTAGTGGCTAAAGTACTAGGCTGCTGACCTGCAGGTGGCGCGATAAAATCCCGACTGCGGCGCCTGCACTTTCGATGGAGGCGAAAAAGCTGCAGGCCCTTGTGCTCAGATTTTGATGCACGTTAAGGAACCCAAGGTTGTCGAAATTTTCATAGCCCTACACTGCAGCGCCTCTCATGTATATGGTGGTTTCGGGACGTTAAACCCTACATATCAATCAATCTATCAATCAATCAAGTGTTCCCCTTGACAATACGCAAGAAAAACATAACTCCTGCGAACTTGCGGAAAACCCTTCGACTACGAGACTGTGGTTTCAGGATAGATGAATTTTCTTCCGAGGCAGTTTGTGTGACAGCTAAAAAAACGTTTTCACCATGTATATCTAAAAAAATGGAAAGTGAATACAGGCGGCAGTACGTACTCACCGTAGTGCTCAGCAGCAACATCTATGGCACCAAGACGAAAAATTCAGAACGTGCCACGAAACCAGGATACTCAGCAAGGCAAATGAAGATTCTACCAGAATTCTATCATCAGTCATTGCGCAACTGATTTTATACTTTCAATGATACCCATTGGCTGGAAACGTTTATGTAGGGCTGCCGAAATTCGGCCCATTTAGGCATTCCTCCAGCTCGATACTCAAGCCCTTCACCTACAGCCATCATTTTCACGAAAGGGGTCACGCCAACGCGTGCCAAATCACCTCTTATACAACACATGTAGCGCGCCGAAGTGGCGGAATGTGGAAAAAAGAAAGCGAGGAAGACGTTACTTTTATTGCTTGCACCCCTTCTCGCAATCTTCTTTGTTTACCACTTTGTGTTGCTATGGCAGAAAAAGTACAAAGCTGCTATAGCAGCAATCCTTACCAAACACAATCTTTGTTCGCTGAAATATTTCAAAAGAAGTTGGACATCGAAAAAAATAACAAATTCTTGACGGGAGTGCCGACAGCTGAAGCAAACACCACACTCTCTCTTTCAATATCCCCATGCATTTCGTCCCTGCACTGTGCAACATCTGGGGTACGAGGCTATCTGCCATGCACTGGCGTGTTACCTGTCATAAAAATGACGGCTGTGCAGTCGTCACCATCTTAACACAAACGCTCTAACGAGAGATCTCGACTGTTACTATAGCCGCGAAGCACTGGGCGCTGTTATCGAGATAATACCTCTGTATGCTTAGATGGTATGTTGACATGCATGGTTAATATCTCGAGTGCAGAATCCAAAGCTACGCGGCGCTAGAATCAACAAAACTGTTTCAGGACACGCTGTGGAGCATTCGTGTTACGTTTGCTGACGACTGTACATTGTGCTCGACCATTCCGCCTAATATTAATAATATCTGGGGTTTTACGTCTTCAGACCACGGTGTTATTATGAGAAACGCCGTAGTGGAGGGCTCCGGAAATCTTGACCATCTGGTGTTCTTCAACGTGCACCGACATCACACGTAGTACACGGGCCTCTACCATTTTGCCTCCACTAACATGCGACCACCAAAACCAGGCTCGAATTCATGACCTTCGGGTCAGCAGCTGAGCACTCCAACTACTTATCTACCATGACGGACTAGAGTTCATGTCTTTATTGTGCAGCGTACGTATCGTAGCCGAATAGGATTGCTTAGTTTGAAAAGTGGGCCCTCAGCCCCACTCCTCACAGAGCATGGTTAAAGAAGACTCACTATCCCGTTCGCACGTAGTTCCGTCTTATACGGCTCTCACTAAATTAAGTATGTGATGGAGCCTTAAGGTGAAACTGTGTGCACATACGGCCGAGCACTAACATGAATGTAGCAAGCAGAGCGATACGTCTCATACGAGGCAGTAACACGCACGCTGCAAATTACAGTGTTTTTAGTAGTAGTCTGCAAAGAAACATGATCAACCACAGTTTCCTAAGCGAGCACCAAGAGAGAACAGGGCTAATGAGGCATCACGTGATAAGGCATTCTATTCGAGGCGAACCGTAGCTGTGGCATTGCACGTACGCGTCCGCTTCAGCTACGGGAGGTGCGGGGTTCGATCCCCAGTGCCTGCCGGCCACCCACCGGTAGCTAAACAGGGTACAGGTGGGCTTCGAAGGGCTGTGACGCGTCGGCCCAGTGGTGAAGCTTACTCTGCCTGGATACTCCCAACACACTGCGTGGGGACCCCGGCTATTCGAGGCGAAGCACCTCAAGACCCCACAATGTCTCTCCATAAGCCACCATCCGGCATCTACAGCAGATGAGGCGTAGGTGCAAAACATCTGCGCAAAAACCGTATATATACATCGCGCACATAAGATTAAAAAAATCCGCCTGTCCGTCCGTCGGTTCATCTCCACGTTCATGCGACGATCCGTCCATCCGATCATCCGTCCGTACGTGCATCCGTCCATCCATTCGTCTATCCGTCCTTTATACTGTGGTCGGCGACTTCAACGCCAGACAATATGGACCTTATAGAACCTAGCTTTGCCTATTGTCATCATTCACTTCGTGGAGATGCGCATGTTTTTTTTGTTTTTGTTTTTATGTGGCAGCGTGGACTGCCAATACTGATTTTTTCAACGCAAGTGCCCCTTTTGCAATAAATCAAGAATAGAAACCCTCGTTTAGTGAGTAAGGCAGTGATTTATTGCAGTAAACACAAGACAAAATGTTTCCATCAGTGGTGCTTTTTAAATTCGTACTATTAATGGTTTGCGGTTCCTCTGACATTTCCGCTATTCTTTCTTTTTATTACTATTTTCTTTCTCTGTGTGAACTCGAGTTTCGACAACACGACATGTTAGTGTCTGGGTTGTGTTGCATTATCATCAATTACTGAAGCGGACCAATAGCGGAGCGCGACCGCAACTCTGGTTCATCTGCGAAAAGAAACCAGAGGCAGCGAAACAAAAAATGTTTTGCTCTCATTCAAAACACGCGTTCACAATATGCACGTAAATGCGGAAGTGGCCGCCTCAGTGAATATATCACTGCAACAGCCGAAACGAAAGCTCGCCGATCGGTGCGGGCTGCGCACACTGGGGTGTGCTATGCTGCAACGCATCCGGAATGAGCAATGACGAGCACTTAACCACTCTCTCGAGGCTGAAGTCTATCAGCCTGAAACAAGCCAAAACTAACGATGGAGATACGTTGTCGAATGGACGTCAACAAGTAAAAAAAAAAGAGACTGCGTTGTGTACCAAATGTACAAGCGAAAAAAAAAATTAACTGAAATATTATTTTGGAAACCAAGACGTCACACATATAGACTTGGACAAGAGTTCATCTAAAGTTCAATGCAGAACATTGTGCAAGTTGGTGGGTGTAGGACCGTTCGCATCATAGCAAGCACCGCGAAACCAACACAATAGAAATTCCACTTCGGTGGAACAGTGGCTATAGAGTGCTCGGCTGCTGACTCGAAGGCCGCCGGTGCGATTCAAGCAGTGGCGGGCCCCGCCGCGGTGGTCTAAAGGCTAAGGTACTCGGCTGCTGACCCGAAGGTCACGGGTTCGAATCCCGGCTGCAGCGGCTGCATTTCCGATGGAGGCAGAAAAGTTGTTGGCCTGTGAGCTCAGATTTGGGTGCACGTTAAAGAACCCCGGGTGGTCGAAATTTCCCGAGCTCTCCACTATGGCGTCTTTCATAATCATATCGTAGTTTTCGTACGTTATACTTTACATATCAATCAACCAATCAATCAATCAATCAATCCAAGCCGTGGCGGTCGCATTTAGATGGAGGCGAAACGGTAGAAGCCCGTGTACTGCGCGATATCCACATTAAAGAAAACTAGATGGTCTGTATTTCCGGAGCCGTACTCTACGGCGTCATAATCATATCGTGGTTTTCGGGCGTAAACCCCCAAGTGTTCTTATTAAACACAATAGAAAAAGGCACGTAAACAGTACAGGCGCAAAGGGCTTGTCTCTGTTGTTTGTTCCGCGGCGGTTGCGAAGATTCACAGGTTCGTGTAAAGTGTTGGCCGGCGTTCGAATAGAAGTCTATATTAAGGGTGCGCAAAGTTCACTGAAGTGGTAATTACTATACTATCCTCATAGCTCTCGCCAAAGATGTCAACAGAAGAGTCCTCTTGGAACGGCGTCGCTGAGAGCCCTTTGAGATGCCGTCCTTTTGTCGCATCAATGCAGCTATGAGCGATAAGGGTGAGAAGCGGAATGCATATGTGAAAGGAGAAAGACGTCCAGGAAATCGTATTTAGATGCGAATGGAAGCATGCGAGGCTATAAAGTCGACACACGCACTCTTTCTGATTTTCTCTTAAGCAACGAAAGCAACCGCGCTGAAAGATTTCGAAGCACCCTTTCCCCCGTGGTGTTCCTCACCTAGAGGAAAAGGAGACGACCGCCATTTGTCACTTTGCCGAGGCCATCGCTCTTGCATTCATCGGCGACGGCTTCGCGACGCCCATCATTATGCAGCGTGCACTTTCTTTGAAAAGCGGTCGCTCCCACCACATATTAGAAGTGACGAGTATACGAATGAATTATTATACGGTTGGCCGTGGAGAGAAAATGTTAATGTTAAAACTGCTTGCGCAATCAATGACTAAGAGTGCTAGGATGCGGCCACCTTTGTAAGTATTCCTAGTGTGGTGGTCAATTCGCAAGGCAGAGGCCAGTGGGACGATTTCTTAGCGCGACGCGCGAGCGGTGTATACGAGCTGTGCATGCTGGGCACTTCGAACATTTCCGGCCGTACCGACTGTCTGCCAACTACCTGGCGTCGTTATAAACTCCCTTGATTTGATTGATATGTGGGGTTTAACGCCCCAAAACTACCATATGATTATGAGAGACGCCGTAGTAGAGGGCTCCGGAAATTTCGACCACCTGTGGTTCTTTAACGTGCACCCGAATCTGAGCACACGGGCCTACAACATTTCCACCTCTATCGGAAATGCAGCCGCCGCAGCCGCAATTCGATCCCTCGACCTGCGGGTCAGCAGCCGAGTACCTTATCCACTAGACCACCACGGCGGGGCGTTATTAAACTTCCTTGCACTATAGTACCTCCTACAAAAATAAGACAGTCTTTCTACGCGACATTATCGAGGCCGTCGAGAACATAGCAAACCAAATCATGGCAGAAGCAAGAACTGCGGCAAGAACTGGAGAAAAAGGAGGAAGAAAACTAAAGCACGTATTTAATTTTCTGATCTTTGCTGACGCAGTCATGAAAAAAAACAAATGGTTGGGGGTGGGGTTGGTGCGCCTTTGTCTATAAGAACGAAGTTTTCTTTACGGCAGAGGTATATGGTACAGGTTCGACGTGCGCTGAGGATAGAAAGTTATCATCGTCATAACCAGATAGCGCTTAATTACCACCCGAAAGCATTCTGCGCAAGTGGTTAGGAGATGTTAAAACGTGCAGACCCGGTGTTTCTGACGGTTCCTTTGCGTGTACTTCATTTATTGATTACGTCTTTACAGTTACAGATACCTTAATCAGCGTTTGCCAACCACGCAGAAGACACTTGTTCATTTTTAGCGGACAAGTGTGGTGATTAGCGGGGTTTCCACGAACAAGCTATAATAAGTTTTCTACAGCCTTCTGTCGTGTATAGATAGAAAATTATGCCTTCATCGTGAATCGGCTCGCGCCTAATCAGCGCCCAACCATTCTGAGAAGCTGAAACATGGTTAGCAGCTCTGCCTGACCAAGCGTTGCGCTTCTGACGTGCACGATGGGCTATTTTTTACCTTTATTGTTTATTTCGTTAAGCGTATAATTAACATCCCAATAATCTAGAAAGATACTTCTTGCCCATAAAAAAATCCGGTAGCACAGTCCAAGCATCTTAACGCCACAAGAACCAAACAACGGTGATTTTAGTATGAATTGCCTCGCGGCTGTGCGTGTTCACCCAATACCACGCTATACCAAAGTGTACAGCTATCAGGTGCTCACAATATATCGAAGACCCTCGTAATACTACAGACTGCCTCTCAATAACCAGCACGCCGCAAGCGTTAACGCCGACACTGCTTCCAGGGAGCAGCTCGCTATACTATACTAACGCTAGCGTACGTACCACCCCACTCTGTTTTACGCCCTTTATCCCCAGGCTAAGAGAGCAAATAGGAAGTGTGTCTCATTAACCCTCCTGTATATTCTTTCCTCTCCCTACTTCCGTCACTACCAGTAGCTGCAGACGCGGTGCTTTGCTTGTTTTGTTTTGTTTTCTTCCTGACAAAGCCACTCGCCATAAATTAGTGCAGTGTGCGCCTTCGAGCGAACTCCTTGAACCTAGCAGCGTAATCATCAACTCCAAATATTTGCAAACACACAAACAATCTGATTACCCTTCTTTGTAATTAATGTACTTCGTTCAGAATGTAGTCCAGTGATTCCACGAAATAGCTAAGCTGCGAAGGTCTGTTACCTTCAAGCAAGTGCAGTAAAGTGTAGGGACGGCTCGACTTAGTAGTACGTGTTTAATTACGCCGCAAGGTCGATTTACGCAACACATTAATTAACGAAGACACCCACACGCACGTACATTAGAAATTAAGCGCCTGTACATACGTTCTAATGACTACCTCAGGGGCATTTGTCACGCCGATTTAAACTGTGGCTAAACAGCACAAAGACGGAGGCACAAGCCTTCAGGCAAGGCGACAGTTAAGAATTACTGTTCATTACATCTGTGTAGCAGACAGTGTATTTCGATGAGAGATCCAAACGGCACAGAGTTTGAAACTCACCCTCTTCGAACCACGAGCACTTTCTCTTACTTCAATACGCCTAAAGCAAGATTCTCAAGTTAAGAATTACATGGCGATGAAACAACGCTTCATAACGAGAGTTCTGCCACATTAGTCGAAGACATGAAGCAAAGTAAGGTCAAGCAGAAGGCAGTGCAGCTGTGCAACAATGTGGAACTTGAGAAATCGGCCAGATCAATCAAGAAAGGTGAGGCTCTGACTCTGAAGTCTTTCTTCTCTGGAAAGACACATAATGAATCATGCCAATACAGAGTCATTGTGAGCGAAAGGGACCATTGGCAGCACTCGCTAGGCCTGTACCTCGAGCTGGCTCTGCCGGTCTTGACCATAAACGACCCGTTCCATGAAGACCATACGAAGTATAGACTCTTTCTCGGGCAACCTTCGCAACACTGCGCACACACACACACACACACACACACACACACACACACACACACACACATACATACATATATATATATATATATGTATGTGTGTGTGTGTGTGTGTGTGGTGTGTGTGTGTGTGTGTGTGTGTGTGTGTGTGTGTGTGTGTGTGTGTGTGTGTGTGTGTGTGTGTGTTGTGTGTATTACATAGCGGGGCCAGGAGGGGAGACTGCGAAGCAGAAAATGACAGACAGAATAAGAATAGCCGGCCTGCACCAAGGGTTCTCTTTCTTGTGTCCATTTCTTTATGACAATGGCGCAGTCGACGAAGTCTCGTGTCCGGGCTTCCTCGTCCATGGGATCCGCCAACGTGCAGCCCTGGTAAGCGCAGTCAGAGGACGACGTCAAGCCCTCCTAGGCACCTGCTCACCTGCAGCTGCTGCCACCAGCGTTCGGGGACGGCGTTTAGGCCTCCTCGGCGGCTCCTGACCGTGCCTGTCTACAACAAGGGACGCCGTCCACGTGTCCTCGGCCATGGATCCCGCAACCGTGAGTTCCGGAACCGCCCCGTACACCGCTCTCACAATCGATGACATCGCCGCCGCACTGAGTGCTGCGACAGCCACATATTAAGCCGCCCTGGAAGCCAAAGGCTTCCAGGGCGGCTTGTTCGACGAATCAGCGCAGATCAACCGCGCCGCCACACGCCTGTGGCAATGACTGGGCAGCTTGGGCTTTCCTTACTGCTCGCCCTTATTTTTACGTTTCGGGTAGAGTGGAACACCAGTGACAAATGAAATGGGACTTCACTTCGAAAGCAAGCATGGCCATATCCTCTTGAGGCATGGTGTCACACATTTTTCACAGAAAATATACCGCGCGCTATATTCATACCTGGCGCTTTTCATTTACAAAAAAAAAATGATTCTCTTCACAAACCCACACAACCTGCGAGAAGGGGAGCAGTTCATTCAACCATGAGACGCACACAAATTGTAGGATTATGTGTATTCGGCAGGAGGCACAAAGCAAAGGCTGAACCATAGTGGCGCCGCAAGCAAGTAGTGCAACACTATATACCTCTCCCTGACCGACGCTGTGCTGCGCTCCATAAAGACCTGAGTAGACGAACGCGTTGCAGTGCGCCTACGCCTGACGCGTATAGCTCGGCGTCGTGTCCTCTATATGAAGGGAGAGGGCAAGCCACGCGCTGACGAACTGTAACCTGTGTTGTCACAGACCTCAATAAATTGCAGAAATAACAGTCTTTCCTGACTTCCAACTACTAGCAATGCTATAGCGCACTGCCTCCAAATATCTTCGCGTAGTACCAGTAGTTATAAGCAATATATATTTGAAAATTTAAAATTGGCAGATCTCACGTACAGAGAGAATCGATGATATGCGAAGCACGAATCAGGAAGGTTGATATGTCACTCTAAACTCAGCAAAACGTTACGAGGAGGATGTAAATTATGCCGGACATGACTTGTATGTGATGATTACCGTGTTTGGACATGTCATTTACCTTCGTCGTCTATTCACGTGATAATTTGGTACCTGTGGAGCTAGCGAAACGGCCGCGAGCGCGCCAGGTGCCTTTAATGTAGTGATGTTTTACATGACACGCATATCATGATTATCATGGCTGGACGTGTCATTTACCTTCGGTGTGTGTTCACGTCACGTGATACCAAATTTGGTATATGTGGAGGTAGCGAAACGGCCACGAGCGTGCTATGAACGTAGCTTGTAGTCATGTTTTACATTACGCGCATGTCATGATTATCCTGTTTTGATGTGTCATTTACCCTCGTCGTCCATTCGCGAGTGCATTATGAGCGTGGTATGTTATCATGTTCTCACATCATTAATAGCTGAAGTCAGTGATGTCCCGCCGTAGGGTGTGTTAACAGTTATTCCAGGGCCACCGAAGTCTTGAATGCCGCGTGAGCTCAGTTAACCTACTTTCGCTGGTTTTAACGCTACATAGAGCTGAGCCACGCAACCTCCCGGAAAACCCCACCGAGTTGAGGAGGAAGGACCGTGTGGAAGCGCTATTCCAACGGTGGCACAGATAGCCTCATTGGCGCCAGGTGGAGTTCCGGTTCTAATGACGCGATAACGCCGGAAACATGGGACGTGAAATCTACAGGACGCAACAGAATAGCATGTCCTGTCGTCTTTCATGCCATGTATGTGGCGTCATTTATTATAACACAAAAAAAAAGAACTAGCAGAGATATGCATACCGTTGTTAAAATTAAGACCGGTACGCGTATATAGCGATATCCCTTGTCTGAGCTGTAGGACGGCCGAATATGCAACCTCGAATCAGCCACATGTTGCACGTTTCTTTGACCCGATTGTTTTCATTTTGGGTACAGACCAGAAGTCTACTTGTTTGAGACCTTTGCCCCTCTTTGATAGAGCTGAGGTGAGAGCCGATAACGGCAGTTTAATAAGTTTTGTCGCCATGGTGGACACGTGTTGTGCTCCGTGTGTAAAAGCGCGTACTATACACCCAAGACAACAATATTCGCTAGTTCCGCCACCGTAAAGTATGTCCGTATCAGTAACGCTTTCAACCTATAATAGCGCCTGCGGTATATATACATATATATATATATATATATATATATATATATATATATATATATATATATAGATAGATAGATAGATAGATAGATAGATAGATAGATAGATAGATAGATAGATAGATAGATAGATAGATAGATAGATAGATAGATAGATAGATAGATAGATAGGGGAAAGAAGTGTATACCTAAGGGCTCGTTTTTCCGTGTTTTGACACAATATTAATGAGATCTAACAGACAATATTCTCACGTCGTGCGGGAAAGGGGCGGGGAGCAGCATAATACTTCCCCACGGACCGCATGTTGGCGACGGGCTAGAGGCTTCTCACCGCTGGTATACATCAAATGAGAAGCTGTTAAAGCCCGCGCGGCACAGGGAATCCCCTGCAGTGCACGACGCTCTGCAGGCGAATGAATTATTATTTAACCAACACGGTGGCCACTTGATTTAACATTCTCTTTTATTCTTCTGCATCCTCATTGCCAAGAACACGGTAGCCAACCAGAGATTTTTGTCTTGTTAACCAGCCTGGATTTCATACCCCAAACAGTAGATTAGTTCCTGAAGAATAACCGCGCTGTGTTTCACAGTGCATCGCCAGAAACACGGCTTCTGGTGCTAAGTGAGTGGTTCCAAAAGAGATTTCACAAAAACGTACATGGTAACGACACACTTTCATTCAAGTTTTGTTACTTCAATGTGCGTGTAGTTCTGGTCTTGCGTGTGATTACTCGCGTTTCTTGCGCACCAGGCACGGCTGGTTTCGGCATAGGCCTTAAAGTTCGATGCTAAATATCTCCAATTTCGTGCGTTTTTTTGCGATTCATACAAGAAAGGTTATGCCACAGAGTGGCATTCACTAAAACGCTTTAATAAAAAGACCTGCCCTAAACTAGATATTCAAACAGTTATTTACGAATCTTTCTTAGCTAGTCGCATCATCACTTTTGCTACTGCAAAGTACTTCCGTCTTGACGTGAGGTACGTGTATACAGACGACGGGTGTCTTATTGCAAGAAATCTTCATTCAAAAAATCTGTATCGTCAACGTTGCAGTTTCTCTACCACTACTGCGCCCTTTCCGAACTTGGCCATAAAACAAGAGACGTGCGCACAATAGCGTAGGGGTTGGGGTGTCTTCATGCCTGTGTTCTACTGGTGAACGCAAAATATACCGGTAGACGACAGAAAACAGGAGCCGCCAGCGAACCCTTTGGGCTGCATGGACGTTCCTTTTTTTGTGTGTGTTATATAAAAAAAGTTTATGTTGCTCTAATAACTCGGTTTTGATGGTAGCTTTTTTGTTTTTGAAAACTGGGTTGAGGCTTTTTATTGAGAAATTTATCGCCGCGATCATAGAGTGGGGAAGACTGAACTAAAATTGGCATGCAAGCTACAGGGTGAACCGGAACAGTTGGCAAGTGTGCATTCCACTTTTTACAGGGCTACGGAAGTACAAACGTTACTTCAGGTAGCAGTGCAATACTTCGCTATCATTGCGAATTCTTCGCTGATCAGACAAAATATGACATATTTTATTACCAAAAACAGTAAAACGCCCTCTCAGTTAACGACTCCCCGCGATGCCTCAATGCCCAGCTATGACAATATGCTGCCACTTCTGAACATTGATGTTTATGTTATCAAACATGAGTACCTATATAGCCTCTTGCCGGGTTATTCGTGCGCCATCTACGACCGGAAACACCTTTATCGCGTTTATATATACGGTGGTCTGACCATAGGCTGCGTTGATTGCTAAGCTCTGCTCCGAATCATCTTGAGCCAAGGGAAAGCTAGAATACGACATTGCTATGCCGAGCTTCATGGAGAAAAAAATACGAAAGACTCCTTCTTCAGTCGATATACCGTCAAGATGCAGTGTTTATCACTTGAGGTTGCACTCGCAAGCACACATCAATTGATCCACACAGCAATACCGCGAGAACCAAGCAAGTCACTTCTTGGTATACATATGCTCCGAGCAAAGCAACACGATATTTCTTTCCCACCCTGCAGAGCCCTCTGCCGGCTTTAAAAACGCGCCGGGAACAAAGGGCGCGTGATGCACCAAAACTAAGCTGGAACCAAAGCCGTCGACTTGCAGCTCCTCGCACAAAAGGGGCGACGGCTGGGTACGGTGTTCCCGGCATGATAAGGCGAGGCACGGGCGCCTTGTGTATATAAGGGTGAGCCAAGGCCGATACGTTAAAGCGGGGTTGAACAAAAGATGCTCGTAAGAAAAGGAAGGCTCGAAGCTCCGCGCAATACACACTCAGAAACTTTTAATGGCGTTCCAACCACCATGGAAGCAAAAGGAGAAAATTCCAAAAGACCCAGTTCGCATTCTTGCCAGAGTCCCTCGGTAAAGCTGACCCTTGAAGATGGATGAAGAGGGAAACGCAAACGCGAACCAGACAGCGACGCTTTACGCAGAGTTTAGAGGTGCCTCTGAAGTTCGCTTAGAAGCCGTGGTTACCAAAGCGAAAAAAAAAAAGAAAGGCGCAAGCTCTTCTTGCCGTGTGCACCACAACACCTCACGTCTAAATTCTCGAACACGAAACCACGTGACGTATCCCACGGTCGTTTAAGCAAAAATTCAAGATAAATTATAGTTGCATGCACCCGAACTACGTCAGCGTGCCCTCATCATCTTATATAGGTAATGTAGAGTTTATCGAAGAAATTCAGCGCTTCTCCATTATTTGACTAGCGAGAGAGAACGGGAGTGGATACAGAAAGACAGGAAGTTTGACCGGAAGACTAATATCCGGTTTGCTACCCTGCACCAAAAAAAGGGGGGTGGGGGGGCAAGCGGAGACAGAAAAGTAAAGCAAAGGAGTATGAAGGAGAGAGAAGCAGAAACACACACACAAATACAAAGTTGCTGCGATCAACATGCCTCGTTGAACGATTTAACTAAAAGCGATTGCATGGAGTTAGGAAACATAGCTACACGCTTCTTAGCACGCTGTTATTTCGTTTCTCCTGAGGCTGCAATATTTGTGCCGTCTAAAATACCTTTGAAGACTACATCGCAAAATGTTCTGTTCTACGTACAGCACTACGCCAACTTTCTCCGTCTAAATGTGCTCTATTCTCACCTAGACACTGAGGTTTAACGCGATATAAGACACTGAACTTTAACGCGATTGTGTTAACAGATATAATATTTAACGGAATAAGCACACACTCTCCTCCATAACTTCGTGTCTATGAAGACAGGTGTTCGAAAGAGTACAAATAAATTTGCAGAAACTTTGCGAATGAGTCGGAACAGTTTTTATGCATGTTCGAGAAATTGTGTGTGTGCGTGCGCCTGTGTGTAAATAAAGAATAAAATTTACCTTATTTATTTCGTCACTTTGTTGGCCCATCGAATTTCGCTCCTATACACCGACCACACGTTCGATTCGCACAGTCTTTGACTATGGCCCACAGATAAGGTTCTCCAAACGCTTCCAAGCGTATTACATTACTTCAGCCAGCGCCTTTTTTGACACAAAGGGCAGGATAGAGCTGTTATGCATGTAAAGCTCACCGCGAAAGCTTTATCTTTTAACGGGAGACAATGGTGGCAAAAGAGTACACTCGTTCGCTGAGGCAAAACGAGTGACGTCAAGGCAGCAGTGAGGAGGCCTAAAAATATTCTTCTAGGTGACATTGCCCCAGCCCGCCCGCCTGGGCACTGCGCGCAACTACTCAGTCGCCTCAGACATGACGTCACGGCCAACTGCGCATGCGCCCCTTCATTCTGTATAAAGCGGGCACATGCATGGCGCTGGTGCGCGCGGCAAAGGCTGACATGCGGACACCGAAGAATGTTCGCAGTGCCAACCGATGAAGAGGGCGCTCACATGGAATCGCGGGGCGCTGCCGAGCGAGACTGTCTGACTCGAGTAGTTTCAAGTAGTCCACTACGTAGTACGGCCAAAGAAGCGAAAAACGACTGTGCTCCAGAAGACTGGAACTTGGCATCACTTGGTGTTACTTAGTATAGCTTTTCACCGTATGACATCACTTAATTAGACCGAGAGCAGCGATAGAAACCGATCAGCTTCGATTTCCTTCTATAGCCTTGCGCCACATACACAAGCTATGCACCGCTTTTTTTCTTTTTACAGATGATGATTCGGATAGCTGGCTCTCTGAAAGATGTTATAATAACACCTGTTGCAGCAGGTATCTTTATACCGTATGGTGAAGTAGTGCACTTTTAACGGGGACAAAGGAGACAAAAAGAACACGGCACACGCAACTTGTCCCGCTTGTTTCCTACTTCACTGCTCGGTATAACGACCAGCTCAGACCTAGACCTTATTGAACAAATATACGCGCCACTCTTCTCTAATACAGCTTCTGCGATTTAATTCTCCACTGATAATGTCCAGTTGATGTATTCATAACGTTCACTGTCAAAAAGTTGCCCATAAAAATTTTGACACCTAAAGCACGAAATTACATACATCAACTTTGCTTAAGCAACTTGCTACATTACCGATATGTCATTTTGAACGTCGCACTGTTAACGTTGGAAATCTATACCAACCGAACTGTTTAGCTATGAACGGCAAGGCCGACACGGTAAGACGAAACGAGGCTCACGGTTGCACCTGGAACGTTGAGCACGCACTCGGAATCTGCTAAGACCTGTTCACGGGCCACAGACTTACCTGCAAGAAAGAAAAAATATTTCCATCAGTCACTAAACAATTGGGTTAACAACTAACGCGCAAAACAGAGTAAATGAGATTTATAACAGTACCTCCTTTTGACAAGATGACCGCTAAGTTATGAAGTTAGAACGTTACAACTATTTGCAGCAGTGTCTAGTCCAAACCGTATAGATACGATTTTAAAGTGTTACTTTAAAACAGACTACGCACTTTCAAACTTCGCAGGCATAGACTCATCAAGTCTACACGCGTGGTCAGATAATCAACTCAACACTGAAGCATCGCCAGCAAGGGAAGGGGCTAAACACAAAAGGCACCGGCATTTGCGCACAAATCGTAGTAATAAGCAGCAATGACCACCTATGCTTTCGACATACACAACGACTATATTTACCATGAATCAGTGTTCTACAAGTTTCTCTAAAACGGTAACGCGTTCCTCGTTCCATCCAGATTTCGGAACGAATTTCCATTAAAATTTCTCGTAATTCGAACAGAAATCGTTGCAGCTACATTTCGAAAATTCGAAAGTATCGTTACATTACCATTACACTTGACTTTTCAATCAAAATATCGTGACCAACAATTCTAAGGCTAAATAAAGTGAGCAATTTAGAGCTCACATCTGATTGATATGTAGGGTTTAACGCCCCGAAACCACCATATGATTACGATAGACCCCGTAGTGGGGGACTCCAGGAATTTCGACCACCTAGGGGGGGGGGGGGGGTTTAACGTGTACCCAAATCTGAGCACACGGGCTTACAGTATTTTCGCCTCCATTGGAAATGCAGCCGCAGCAGCCGGCATTTGATCCCACGACCATGACCTGCGGGTCAGCAGCCGAGTGCCTTAGCTACTAGACCACCACGACGGGTAAAGCTCACATCTAGCCACATATATTGTGCGAATTTGACAGCGCCGACAGCAGGCTATATACAGATAAAAAAAGAATATAAAAAATGTTCGAAGGCGAATTTAGTATACTGAATGGCAGCCACACTACAGACATGTTTTACTGAAACTTTTGTGCTCGTCTATTACAAGTCCAACCGACGTGAAACTTTCCACGTCGGTCTTCAAATACGCAGTCAGGATACTGCGTTTCAGGTATTCAAATAGAAATACCCACACATGTACCTGTATAAATCAATTTCTTTCTCAGGAAACCGAATCATAAGGAACAATACATGGCGTTCCTAGAGTGCTGAGTCAGCATTCGATAAACGACTAAGTACTGTTCCGGACGTTATTTTTTGTTTATACTGCTGATATACTGATATTAAAACAGCACCGCTGAATAAGTATGAGCGTATCAGCAGTATGAGTGGAAAATATTGCTCAGGATACACATTTTCAACTTCGTAACCTCCCCTGTTCGCACTTGAACTGGTCTCGCGCAGAAAGAAACGGCCAAGCCGGCCAGCACAAAAGGACAGAGCACATACTTCCAACTGTTTTTTATTACGATGGTGCTGTCTGATGTTGACGTTATGCTCGGGTGTTTTTTGTATACTTATCGCATATTATATACATGATGTAACCTGTCAATAAAAATTTGTTGAAAGTAAGCACTCGGCCATTTTGTGTTGGCTGGCTCAGCTGTTTCTTTGTTTGCGTTATGCGCTGGACCCGTTCAAGTACGACAAATGAACTCGCCTGATCTTCAACGCTCGTGAACTTCTCTGCTCGCAGTCACTGAACATATTTCTTCAAATTTCCTTCTCCGTCTTTCTACCTTTTTCTATGTTTCATCCTTTCCTGCATCCATATTTTTTTTTCTCTTTTACATCTCACTTTCTCGTTCTGTGTGATCGATCTCTCACCTTCTATCTTTTTCTCTCTTCCTGTTTCTCTATTTCTTTCTCTCTCTGTCTCTCTTTATTATGCTGGTTTTTCACTACCCCTCACCGCCACACTCATTTTCCAACCATTTGCTGTACTCTGCCACACAATGCTACGCTACGCTACGATAGTGTGCGCGCATGTTGCAGAGAAATGCGGAACCAATGAATTTCTTATGGATTGATTTGTGGGGTTTAACGTCCCAAAACCACCATATGATTATGAGAGACGTTGTAGCGAAGGGCTCCCAAAGTTTTGACCACCTTAACGTGCACCCATATCTGAACACACGGGCCTACAGCATTTTCGCCTTCATCGAAAATGCAACCGCCGCAGCCAACAATTTCTTCACCAGTCCACTTCATAGGTTTGTTACTAAGCTAAGAGATGCCTACGAGCAAATGGAAAGTCAGTCAGAATAGTATGTGGCATTGGAGAGGTGTTTACACTTACCGCCATTCTAGTGTAAAATTTGGAGACGGCCGTTACTTTATGTGTTCGCTCCATGGTTGAATGCGAACGGTTTAGTGTTCGTCAGTGTGAGTTGTTCTCTGGCTTTCCTTCTGTATTTTTCTCTGTGCCCGTTCTGCCGTCTATTTGAGTTACTGCATACTACGCCAGACAAATCAACAGGCATGTTCTGGGTGCGAAACAAGAGAGGAATACGAGGAGAGTGCATGCTGATTCATGATGATGATAACTTTCTATAACATTCGGCACAACAGAACTGCTGTAAATCGACATCTGTTTCCCTCGCACGCAGTCAGTCTCACAATCAGACTCCCGGCGTGCGCCTACCAGTGAAAATCAAGATGCCTCATAGTCTCGGTACAACGAGCGCCCCACTTTTTCACCTTACACGGTTGCCCATCTGCCCTGCCCTGCCTGGTGTGCTGCGCACGTGCAGCGCCGTGGAACATTTACAGATAGAGCGCCATTCCCCTTGCCAGTCTCTCGTAATCACAACGAGCTCCCATTGCAGTTCCACCGATCTTAGATGTAACGGCGGCGTTCCTCCGCTCCAGCAAAAAAGAACTAGTTCTCTGAACATCGTTACTTGGAACGCCGTTCCATACAACACTGCAATGAATGGGTGAATAAATTTGCGAATGGTATAGTCATAATAGAAGGCACTAAAATGCGGCAGTTATCCCCGGACGCCGTGGCAAGCGTCTCGAAATGAAGAAAAAACGCTGAAAATATGGGGGCGCTACCGTAGTGTTATCCTTGTGTGAAACCGGCACTTCAGCTTCGAATACGCCCATTGGTAGCACCGAGCCTCAGTCATCTGCTCGGTGCGCCACGGACGCATATAGCCAGGCTAATAATTCAAGGGGAGAAAGGGAAGGGGAGTTTCGTACCCTACACTCACTCTCATCTATACCACGCGTGCATATATGCATATACAAACTAAGAAACTCCCACGGGGATAGGGTGTCGGCCCCCTCCCACCCCTCTCTGGTTTTGTACGCATGTGAGGTGCGCTGTCGTTTTTACGCTATTTTCATTGTTATCTTCACATAAACACAATGCAGAAAGACAGAGTACACCAGACAAAGAGAGACACGGGCGATAGCGCTGCTGCCTGTGCCCTTCTTTCTCTAGTGCTCTGTCTTTCTGCATTGTTTTTATGTGTAGTATGTGGTAGATACCAGCTCGTCTAAGCAACCATTTTAGCTTTGATTGTTATACCTTTTAAAAACACGTCATTCACACTTGAAATCTTTCTTCACGCAGAAAGTCAGTCAAGGCCCCATTGAACTTTTTGCGTTGTAGTGGCCTGTTCAATAGGCTATAGCCATCCCGCTTTCGTAGTTTTTTTTTTTTTTTCACGCGTCTCCTTGCTTTCTTTCTCATTTTCCTTTCCCATTCCCTCTAACCGTAGTGCAGGGTTGCAAAGCGGGTGCTACAATTCTGTTTGATCTCCCTGCCTATCTCTGAATGTATTTTCTTTCTCTTTCATACCATGTGCATATAGGATAATGTAATAAATAATAACTGCTAAGATTTTACGAGACCAACCTACGATGCATGACGCATGCACGTCGTAGCCAATTACGAGCCCCAGGCGTTTTTTAACGAGCACATAAATATAAATACAGGGGCCTCTCGCATTCCGCTTCCATCAAAATGCGACCGCCATGGCCGAGATGGAACCCATCGGATTTCAAGAGAAAACATATTCTGCATGGTGCGGGAAGGACGTATGATCGGCGTCAAATGAAACCCGAACAGCGGCAAGCATTGCGCACCCTCCAGTCATCACCACTGACAGGCTGAGCATCCGGTTCGTCAGCACTGCGAAAGTGCCCATCTGACTATGGTGATACTGAACGGCCCGCACTGTGTCATTGCGAATCCTTGCCGTTGTTCGGAGTTCACTTGATGCCGATCGTACATCTGTTCGAGGAGCGTCAGCGCGACATATAGTAAATTTCATGTATCAACACAACAAGACGAGTAAAACTGGGCGAATATAATGCACAGTGCTACATTAATTGCTAAACAAGACACACCAAAGTGAAACCTTTGTGAGTCTACGTTGTACGAGGTCGCTGAATATAGTGAAAGATGCTGGCTGCGGAAACAGCGCTCAGTGAATGGAGCCTTGGAAGCTTACAAATGCCGTGTGCGAGTTGCACATTAAAGAACATCGTGCTCGTAGAGTTGTATTCAGAATTACGAAGGTCAGTCGTTATGTAAACTGCATGGAAAGCCATTTTTTATCACGATCCTGTACGTAAGAAAAAACCATCGGTTTAAAGATTTGCCACCATTCTATAGCAGCCGTCAAGTTACTCACGCGCAACACATTTTCTCGACCTCGCTTATTTTTAGCAGCAACGCTCATGGTTTTTCAAAACGCAGGAAAATTTGAAAAAAAAAATAAGGTTAGTCTCTTTTCAGGAATCGATATAATTACAACACGAAAGTGAAACGTGTCCACACATAGGTAGTTGAGTATTGCGGATTGTTTCACCACAAGGGCGAATAAATAAGTTCTGCAGTAAGAAATTGCAGTGTTACGCGAAAAACCGCAAGGAGCTTGAAACTTCCAGCGTACAGTCGTCAGCAAGCTTAACACGAATGCTCTGCAGTGTGTCCAAAAACAGTTTGGTTGGAGCAATACTTTTTTGCAGACTAGTTGGTTCATACTTGAAAAATTAAAGTGCTGCACAATCTTAGAAAAAAAAAACTGTCTCCCTTGTCCTGTCTCCCTTGTGTTTTTTTCTTCAAGTTTGTGCAGCAATTCAATTTTTCAGTTTGATTGGCGCTGCGCCATGTAGCCTTGGGTTCTATAGCCGAGATCTTACTCATGCGTGCCGGCGTACTACTCAAACATATAGAGGTAATATCTCAGCAACAGTGCCCAGCGCTTCGCGGCTGGTATCAAAGTGGTCCAGGTCACGGGTCGGGGGGTTCGTGTTAAGCTTTCCGAAGTGTGTACACCTCAAGCATAAAGCACGCACGGAATTAGTGGGCGAGCACGGACAAACAACGGTCACAGCTCGACAATTAAGGCACGCTGTTCAAACAGAAATAAAGATGCAGGAAATGAACGCACAGGTACACACGCGACAAGCGCGAACAACGGTCAGAATTATTCCTGCGACACAGATAGCTAGCGAAAAGACGTCCGTGCTCCCTTTTATTTCTTATCTACATTATTGACAATACTTCAGTAGTTACCTCTAATATACACTTTTTTGCCTACGATTGTGTTAGTTTTAGAAAAAGAACTTCACCGCATGATATATCTACTCTTCCGTCCAATCTAAATAACGTTCGCAACTGGTGTCATCTGTGGCGAATGGGGCTTAGCGTTGACAAGTGTAGGTTTATGAGAACATCTGCCTGAATACGAACTAATCTAACATGGAATACACACTTCGAATACATACCCAACGAAGCCAACCGTTTGTTGGGTTATTTGCACCGTAACTTTTCTCGCGCTCCATCATCATTAAAGTTACTACTTTATAAATCGTTGATAAGGCCAAAACAAGAGTGCGTTTCAACTACATCAGACCCCTATCACCCCAACCTCATTCAATCCATTGAAACATTTCAGAATAACTCTTGTCAATTTATTCTATGGGACTATAACCAAACATCCAGCGTATCTTTATTGAAGTAACGTCTGCATCTAGAATCTCTAGCTTAACGACATAAGGTTTTTCGCTTATGATTCTTTCATAAACTGTATCACCATCTCACAATACATCCGGGATTCATGTCACGACCATATTACTTATCTCACCGTATTTATCATCAACAAAAAGTTAAAATTTGTGCGTTCAACGCATGTTTTTCAAAATAATTTATACCTTATACATCACATTATTTGAATGACCTCCCGGCTGATATTGTGAGTATCATTAACAACAAAAACTGTCGTAAAGCATGTAAAGCATTACAAAACACTGTACAGTAACAAACACTTGTATGAACTAATGTCACTTGATCAATTTTTATGGCACACTGTGAATGGTGCACCTGTCCATCTCATCATCCCAATTTAAACTAACCTGCAATTTTGATCCATCACTGTATTTCACACACCCAGCTAATACTGAATCAATTCAAAATGGACGCATTTTATAATTATTTATGTTCTCGTTCTGCGCGATATTCGTCATACTCAGCTAAAACTGTATGATTAGTAAACATTGTACTAATTATGAATTGTGTTACCTTTGTTATTGCTCCTGTTCATTTCAACCCCCTTCTCACCAACTCCCCTCTGTGATGCCGAAAGGCCTTGAGGGAAAATAATAAATAAAAAAGTGCCGCCATATCCACGAAGTAAATGATGATGAGTGGGCGAAGCTCTGGAGGAAAACCTGGTAAACCATGAATCTTCCGTACATTTTGCCCACTCGATTTTATTACAATGCTCCCCCCTAGCGTACGTCACTGCACTAAATCGAACGATTGCCTTCTACCAATGACACCTGCCATATGTGACATCATTCCTATTTTATAACATCTCGCATCTTTCATCATCAACTACAAGTGCCGCCGTCTAGTTTATAACATCTTGCATCTTTTCATCATCAAATACAAGTACCGCCATCTAGTGAACACTGCAAGAACTAAACGAGAAGTGGCTACATACAAGGGACGCTACCGCCATCTAGTGAACACTGCAAGAACTAAACGAGAGGTGGCTACATACAGGGGACGCACAGCCCACGCCCTAAGGAGGTTCGCCCCTAAAAATGACAGCATATCCACGGAATGAATGATGACGAGTGGGGCGAAGCATCCGTCGATCCGTTCGTCCATCCGTCCGTACGTCCATTCGTGCGGCCTTTTGTGCGTGCGTGCATGCGTCTGTCTGTCTGTCTGTCTGTCCGTCCGTCTGTCTGTCTGTCTGTCTGTCTGCCTGTCTGTATGTATGTCTGTATGTATGTATGTATGTATGTATGTATGTATGTATGTATGTATGTATGTATGTATGTATGTATGTATGTATGTATGTATGTATGTATGTGCATCCGTGTGTCCGTCTATTCATCTAGTGAACACTTCAAGTACCGCCATCTCGCTTTTTATCATATATTCGATGGATGGATGGATTGATATGGCTGTACCCTTTATATCGGGCGGTGGCTAACGCCCCCAAGCCGTAATACTTAGTAAACCAAAAACTAGATTTATTTTTCCCCCTTTAAATAGTGAGGTTGAGGACTTGTACTTTGCAGTGAATGGTTTATTTTCACTCATGCCATGACTTTAGCCAACAATCAGATAACCTCCTTCTAATTAATTCTACCCGCTTAAAGTCTATTTTGCCCTCCCTGTCCCTAAACCCCAGTGTTTTGAAAAACTCTTCGCCATTATCCTGAACTATAGAGTGAAGCCCTTTACAGAACATTATCGAGTGTTCGGCAGTTTTCTCTTCCTCTCCACACGCACTGCATACCGTGTCTACACCTTCGTATTTGGCCCGATATGTCTCGGTTCGCAATACTCCTGTCCTGGCCTCAAACAGTAGAGAACTACCCTGAGTATTATCATAGGTCCTTTCCTTGGCAATTTCCTGCTTAAAAGTTTGATAGATCTCTAGTGCAGACTTCTTAATCATGCCGATTCTCCACATAACGGTCTCAGCTTCCTTCACCTTTTCCTTAACCAATAATTCTTTTTGGTTTAGCCCCCTGCTGTTTTCTAAGTATTTACAAGTAAATTTTCTGGTTCGCTTCCTTCATTTTGTATTGACATTCCCCATGTACAAGTAGCTGAATACCTTCCTAGCCCAACGTTCCTCCCCCCCTTTTTTTTCAATCGCTTCAATATTATCTTGCTGCTAGCTTCCCTGCTCTCAAATGATGCCCATCCCCTATCACCTTGTACTCCCTGATTTGGTGTATTCCAGTGAGCTCCTAAGGCAAGCCTACCTACTCCACGTTGCTTAATTTCTAATCTTGCTTGAACTTCTGATCTCATGCACAAGACCGCTTTGCCGAACGTCAGACCAGGAACTATGACCCCTTTCCATATTTCTCTATCAACCTCATACCTATTGTAATTCCACAGTGCCCTGTTTTTTATCACCGCTGCATTCCTATTACCTTTAGTCATCACGTATATTTCGTGTTTGCCTTAAGTACTCGGCGTCATCGCTTATCTATACGCCCAGATATTTGTAATTATCTGTTATCTCTAGAGTGACTTCCTGTATTCTAAGCTCACTACCTTCATTATCATTAAAAATCATGACTGCTGATTTTTCGTTACTGAATCTGAAATCTAACCTATCTGCCTCATTACCGCAGATGTCCATCAATCTCTGCAAATCTTCCTTGTTGTCGGCCATTAGCACTATATCATCTGCGTACATCAATGCTGGTAGTGCCTGTTCAATGAGTTTTCCTTGTTTGAAGAAAGAGAGGTTGAAGCCCAGTCCACTTCCCCCTAATTCGGCCTCTAATCCTTGTAGGTGCATCATGAATACCTTCATCAATCATCATATACAAGTGCCGCTATGCAGAGGACAATCCAAGGACTAAACGAGGATATGTACCAGATTTCTGCTGCCAGCACTTTGTTACCACCAGAACACGTAATAAAGACGCCATGCTGCGCTTTTCGTAACATATGGACATGAGGATATGTGCCCGAGGGCGGGTACGTGCAACTGATATGCGGGTATTTGCCACAGGTTACGCACTACGACAACGGGAGGCGCAAAAGCCACGCCATAAGGAGCTTCAGCCTTAAAATAAATAAACTACTGTAACTTCAAAACAATCTCGCGGTGGAACCACAAGAAGTACAAAGCGCCCGAATCCCATGATAAGCGCACGCACGAGTGAGTCACCACGCTAGAGAACATCTATATTCACTTTGACCACGCCGTGCTGAGGGTCGCCCGGCGGCGTAGTGGTTAGCGTCGTGCGTTTAGGAGTGCGAGCTCGCCGGTTCGACGCCCCACTACGAAACTTTTCCTTCTCGTTTTTTTGTTTCTTTACAATCTGTTAGTGAATATTTTACAACGTCATATCCGCGACGGAAGTGCGTCACGCAGCCGTGATGGATCCCAGCATAAACCACTTTCGTGTTAAAAAGTGTTTCCATTTTGTGTGTCATATCTTTCAAACTACATTTTGAATTCACTGGATTTACCCAAGTCCTCTGTTTATAGTTAGTACGTTGTATATAATACCAAATATAAATGTCAGTTGATCATGTTTAGATAGATGAACTGGCGCTCTTTGGCCATCAAATGGCCCTTGCGCCAAAAAACACCATATATCATCATCATCATCATCATCATCATCATGTTTAGATATGCTTCACTGACATTTGAAAAGTTAGTATGCTAAGGATGACTAGTATAGTTAACATCAACTTTAGGACTGACCACTCCACGGCATCTACAGCAGCGGACCTAGCTGCTTTGCGTGCTGCACTTTGTGTGGTCAATCGGGAACCACCGCAACAATGGTCAATTTTCAGCGACTCAAGGGCTTCCCTACAATCTGTGCTCTCAGCACTGCGTCGCGGGCCATACGAACAGCTTGTTTTCGAAATTCGCTGCCTTCTCCACACTTCAGACGAGAAAGGGCATCATGTCACGTTTCAGTGGCTGTCAAGTCACTGCGGCGTCATAGGGAACGAACATGCCGATACTGCTCTTGAAGGAACACGACACGAAGCCATACTACTTTCGAGGATTGATGCTGCCAGTAATCTTCGACGACTTGCGCGTGAAATCACGTTTTCACTATGGTGCCCACCCAGCAACGAGACGAATCGTCAACACCACCTGTCCTCTCTGATGGCTCGCCGCATGCCCACTGGGCTCGACCAAAGAGAAAGCACCCTTCTTAATCGCTTATGGCTAGAAGTGGCATTTACAAAATCTTATTCCTTTGTCATAGGAACGGCCGACAACGCTCTCTGCGATACCTGTCATTGCGAAGAGACGCTACAACACATCTTGTGCGGCTGTCCATTGTATGACATCCAGAGACAGTCACTGGCGTCCATTCTTGCGCGCATCCACAACAGCCAAATGTCTGTGAACACTATTCTGTCCAAGTGCCCGAGAGAAGACATTGCAACAAAAAGCGACAAAAGCTCTGTTGAAATCCCTACGCGACACGGACTTGAACAAGCGGCTGTAACAGCAATATCACACACCACAAAAGACAAGACTGGACTATGACTGAGTGTGCGTGTGCTGACGAATGTGTTATGTTTATATCTCTTCCCTCTCTGCTCTTTATCTTTCGTTTGACCCATCCCCCTCCCATGCGCAGGGTAGCAAACTAGCTGCCTATAGGCTGGTTAACCTCCCTGCCGTTCTTTTCCTGCTATTTGCCTTTCCTTCTTTACAACAAATTATTTAAATCTTTTTAACAAAAATTATTGGTGATTTACCAGTCTACTTAGAACAATAGGTACTGGGTTTGCATCGCGTAGCGCCGTTCGTCTCGTTTAAAATCAAGGAGCCCTGCAATACTTTTTGAGTATGATTCGATTGATACGGTGCCGATTGATAGTCAAAAGCACCCGAGAGCACGGGAGCCAAATAATATAGCGCAGCACGCGTCCTAGAAGTAACAATAAATTCTGAAAATCAAATATTGATTGCTTTCTCTTACTTTTAAAAATGAGGCTACAAGCTTCGAAATCACTCGTCACAGATATTGTATCAGCCACTGGCTGATTTGAGCTCGGCGCGTTCGGTCGTTACAGGGGCCACCACGGGAGGCCGCAGCTTGTGCACATGGGCGCGCGCGATCGCACTGAAAAAGCCACGCATTCGATGAAATAAAAAAAAGTGCTCAAGGACACGGGGTGTACGTGACGTGTTTTTATTTGCCCCTGCCATCTCTCCCTGCTTATCTTCCAGCACTTTCGTCGGAACAAGAAAAGAGAGAATGCAATTGAAGCATGCGACAAATCTTTGTAACTCCACTATTACTGGACGGAGTAAAAAAAATTTGCGGCGGTGAATGCATGAGGCAGTAAGCTTTTTAGTGAATCCATTTCATGGCAACTAGAAAAAGTGTTGCAGGGAGCCTTTAAAATCATGCTTTGACACTCTGTATATAAGCGTATTACGCTTGAAATATATTCTGATGAAGAATCTGCGCTTTTGCGAAAAGTGGTTATAAGTTTGCCGTAAACATAATTTCCTTTCAAATGGCCGCATCAACCACCACGAACAACGGTGAATTAATAGTTCAGGTAAGTAATGCATTATTAACCACAAACCCATAACCATAGAATCAGCGCAGCAACTACATCTTGCTATCACAATCCAGAACGTTGTTTTTAATTTAGTAAACTGCGTCCTCATAGGCTTCCACTTGCGAACCTATTCGCTGCGAAGTATACAAGTTTTAATTACACAGGCCCCACCAAGAGAATAAGAATGAACTATAGCATGTTCTCACTTCAAATCGAGTATTTTGTATGAAGCCTCCAAGGAGGCTAATGCGCATAAAAGCGAACTGCAGTGTGTGCAATTTCGAAACATGTCATGAGTGGCAACCACGGTTGCAAGCCCTCTTCGGGAGATTGCAACAAATTGCAGCGTAGCGAAGCCAATCAAGTGAGCGCGTAAGAACCTGTACCCAGTCAAAGAGAGAGAGAGAAAGAGAGAGAGAGAGCGGTTCAGTTCCACACACTGCGCAACATTCTTTTAATTATCGCCTAGCTTTGCAGGCTGTCTCCTTCGCGTGGACTTGGCAATAGGGAAGCGCATGGCCCGTCTGAAACGAGCCACCTTCCACTAAAAGAACGGGAAGGCAGAAAGAAGACAGGCCGTTTAATTTTGCAGTTCCCGAAGTAGCCGGTCAAAAGCGCGGTGCAAGGCCATGCTCGGTCATCTTAGGAGTAATAAAAGTCAGGTACATACTCCCGCTCGTCTCAGACAAACATATGGGAAAATTTCACCTATATGGGCTAAAGGATGACGAAACGATAGACTATAGTCTACTGTTTCGTCTTCGCTTCATCTCGCCCTTAGCATGTGACACAAAAAGAGATACAGCTAATTTATTAAGTTTGCGTACGGTCAAGACAATCAATATTGGAAGAGTTCGTGTATGCGTGGGTGATAATACAGGGGGAGTTGCACTCTTGTATCAACATAAAAGCCGGCAAAGGAACAGAATACAAAAAATATAAGTTTTAGCTAGTTGGTACGCGTCAGTCTTTGGTTGATGTAACGATCACGGGACGAGGACGAAGTTTTAGGATGCGCCGGTCCTCTGCTTTTGTGTGCCCCGTCCTTATACCGTGAATGCTGCATCGACAAAGGATAAAAATAAACGGAAGTGCCTCCACTTTCAATCCTCGAATTGACTCCGATACCCAAGTCTGCAAGTGGAAGCGGGGCGACGTGCTTGGCAATAAAACCGAGGCCGTCGCAACTAACAGGAGTTTTGCACGTGATGCAGCCAGCGGTGTGTGGTTGTTACAACGTTATAGCTTTTATTTTGTACAACGGGACTGTTGCAAAACATTTTCTCAGAATATTTTAGCAAAAATAATGAACCAAGCTAGTGAGACATTCATTGCTGTGCTGCTATTAGTATTACACTGACGGAACAAAAGCTACTAATGAAAACAACAAAAACTAAACGTCCATGGCACGACCGCTGCGGGGGAGCAGTGGTCGCTCGTCTGCTGACCGAAACAAAGGTCACTGTTCGATGGAATCGAAATGACTGAGGGCCGAGTACGGTGCGATGTCAGTGCGCCTTAAGAACTCCAGGTGGTCGAAATTAACGGAGAACTTCACTACAGCGTTACCAATCATCATGTCATGTTTTGGCACAGGCGGAGGTGACGAAAAGTTTAAATCTATAGTGGTGCCGTAGATGCTTATTTAACTGATGTTATTGCGTAATTTATGCGATAACAAAGAGGAATAGAATGTAACTGCGCTGGCGGTGACGGAGTGGCATAGCGATAATTATGTGAGGAAAATAAACGGGCACATACAGCCTCAACGGCTTCTGAATAGATGGAGTGAAAGTTCAAGCTTTAAAAAAATATAAGGGGCACTCACTAAACATTTTCTTTTGCCATTTTTTTGCGTCAACTGAAAGGCCAAGGCCCCGAGAGCCAACAAAATGTGCTTCTAAGCGTCAGTGCACCCAGAAAAAGTAATTACGTAGTGTTTTAATGCTATAGTTTTGGTTCTTGCTGTACCATGACGTCACAACAAGGTTTCTCATTAGGTGCTCACGTAATATATAGAGATGTTTCCATGGCCACTTGGCCCCGTGAATAGTGAACTAGAAGAGATGTAGTGGCATGATCAGCGGGGCGGGCCCGGTTTCCCGGTGTCCCTTATAATATGGACGGCCTCTGGAGTATACACGTGGTGGCGCTGCTGCTCCTTTTCATACAGGAAGCCTTCATGAAGTGTAACAAAGTTTTTTACCGGGCTAGTTGGTAAAGATCCATAATAGCTCACAGCGCACTCAGAAACACGGACCAAGAACTGACAAACAAACAAAAGCGCTGGCTAACAACGGAATTTTATTTCAAAGGAACATGCAGGTATAAACGTGCAGAATTTCCCACGAGCTTCGGATATCGCGCATCAGACATCGTGCATCAGATATTGCACCACTTAAAGAACATCGGCGAGAAATTAGAGCTTACGGTTCTTTTTTCGGCTCCCGATAAACAGTCGAAGCTATGGAATTGCGAACATGTCCTGAGAATAAAAATGAAGGCTGCAATATTAGGCATAGGAACCCAATACAGAGTGTGTTAAACATGTGGTGTATAACATTCCCTTTCCTGCGGAGCGGCATATGTGAGACAAGCGGGAAGATGACCCAACGCGCGTCTGCTAGAGGATCGTGCAAAAACAAAAAAGGATACAGAGCTGATTTTTTTGGCCCAGCATTGTTCAGAGTGTGGCGATTGCACTCCTGTCTTTAATGACACTACTGAAATCGCTAAAATGCAGTGTGAAAAAAAAAGTCAAATATTGAAGCTGCGGCAAATCAAGAAAACAAGGACATTAGCAAACCTGCTATAATGCATGCTGTGCACACAGGAGTTATAGTTCTTGCGGGGAGCGAACTCCCTAGCTTGCACATTTTTCTTGACTTACAGCAAATGATTACGTGTTATCATGGTGAAAGGACGCTTTAAACAGCATGTACTCGCGCATGGTCTATTCCGCATATTTATATTCGCATGTTCCTTCGAAAAAAAATTCGGTTGTCAGTCAGCGCTTGTCTTCGTGTATCCCTTCGTTTGTGTCTCTGAGTGCGATCTGAACTGTTATGGATTATAATGCACCCATGAGGGCTCCCTATTTTTATAGTGTGTCGGTGTGAGTTGCAGCGGTATGGAGCGGATGTGTGCGCCCAATGTGTTCTCTGGTTGTTCCGTCAAGTTTCCGTGCTCCCGCCAAGCGTGCGGTATACGTTTGTCGTAAATTTGTAAACTCCTTCTACAAAATGTTGTAGTCTTTCAGAATCGATTTTGACAGTGAACTTAATGTATTAAGTCCCTTTAAAAAGAAGATGCAAGGCATGATTCACAGCATCCTAAATAAATGAGATTTCCGACCTGCCTTCTTGTCTTTGAATAAGTCAACAAGCAGCTCCATATCACGTGTAGAGCGCTGCACATAACTTGAACTACATATGAAATAACTCAACGATCAATAATTTATCTCAAGAGTGAAGGTAAGCGTCAGTGGGTCTTCACTGGCGGGGGAAGGGTGCGAAACCCGCCATCAAAAAGGGCGCAAGTGCAAGTTTCGCAAATTTGGTCCCTGAAAAAGGGATATTACGTAACACAAAGATTGGGTGATATTGATTTACCAGCAAATTCCCTACCATAAATGGGCAAATAATGAATAATTGCATGTGTGAGATTAGTGTGTAGATAGAAGCACCGATAATATCAAAATCTGCATTATTGTGTGACGAAAATCCGCGGCAACCGTATACGTTGGCGCGCCATAGTAGTATGAAAAGTTGCAGTGGCGCTATCTCGTGACAGCCATGCGAAAACGGCTCACCTGTGAGAAGCTGTTCGTGCCACTACATTTTTTTCCTAGATCACTATAGCCCAGTGGCTTCATTGGTGATGCATAAGCGGCAATTTTGAAGTATTCGCTGCCTTACGTGATCACAACCAGCAAACTGCTTCGTGAAGTCGCTAGCATTAGTAATTTATCCTCACGTAAAGCTAGCATAGATGTCGGTAGAGGCGCAACGACAAAATTGGCTTTAATATCAAAATACATTATTTTATCAGCATTTTCTAAGCCTCAAATTCACTCAGACCCACATCTGTGTACAGGATATTTGTAAGGCAAAACACACCCCCGAAAAAGTATGTCAGTAGCCCTTTAACTGGGTTACACTACACTTACTATAATTCCGCGAGATAAAAGGACAAGCTCTGTTGAAGATTACTTCAAACATGTATTTTGAGTGTTTTGACGGGGTGAGTGACCTGACGAATGACGCGTACTCTAAATGGGATCAGACAAACAATTGGCAGGTTTGTTTGTACACGTGAGGAGTAATGCTATGGTATCATGCAGTTTGTGCAAAACGAAAGCAGGACAGTACAGTTGCCATAACAAGTAACAATAAAAAGACATGAGGTCTGCGCAACATAGAAGTATAACACAGTAGGTGCCTAAATAAACGGTTATACAGTATACAGTTAACGCAGGAAGCGACCATGCTATCCAGCCTGAGCAAGAACTAGATCATAAATTTTGAGAGGGCACTCGGCGATGCATACAATATGGAAACGCACTGTTATGCATGCTACATCTTCTCATAATTTGGCTTTTCTAAAGTGCCGTTGTTGAAAACATAATTCATTATAATCATCCACAGCCTGACTACGTCCACTGCAGGACAAAAGCCTCTTCCATGATCCACCAGTCGACTCGGCCCTGTGCTTGTTGCTGCCATTTTATACCCGCAAGCTTCCTAATCTCATCTTCCCACCAAACTTTCTGTCTCCCCCTAACCCGCTTGCCGTCTCTGAAAATCCAGTCAGTTACCTTTAATGATCAGCAGTTATCCTGCCTTTGCGCTACATGCTCGGCTTTTGTCCATTTCTTCTTGATTTCAACGATGATATTCTTAACCCCAGTCCACTTCCTCATCCACTCTGCTCTCTTCTTGTCTCCTAAGGTTACACCTATAATTTTCCTTTCCATTGCTCGCTGCGTCGTCTTCAATTTAAGCTGAACCCTCTTTGTAAGCCTCCAGGTTTCTGCTCCGTAGAAGAATAAGAATGGGGTTGAGAACATTAGGCAAGCACTCTCAAATCATTACTGGTAGATTGTCACTATCCCTCAAGAGGAAGGTATACAACAGCTGCATCTTGCCGGTACTTATCTACAGAGCGGACAGCTGCAGACTCACAAAAACATAGTTACTCATACAAAACTTTTTTTTCTTTAAGTTATCTGGCACAGCAGTGCTTGCACACGCAAATCTCTACGCTGTGTACTCTTACCGAAGGCTGCATGCAATAGCATAAGTAGATTTCACCATATGCATTCTACATGTACAGCGTTCCATGACATCGAACTAAGCAAACGTGAACGTGTAACTCAAAACTGCTTCCGTGTTCTGCTTGAAAGAAATGATGAAGTGGTCATTCACAAAAGCTGGGACATATGTTTATACCCGGCAAAAAACATTCCCATTACATTACAGAGAATGAGTCAATTCTTAATTGACGAAGCGAGTGAAACTCTCGATGAATTATTGTAAACGAAATTCTGTTTTACATTGAAAAGTTCAAGGCTCAACTGTTAACGAGATCAATTCATACTCTCCGCGGTGCTTCTCGCACTACATTACTACGTACACACACTACCAAGTTGTAACGTTTGGCAAGCAAATGCAGTCCTGTGCCTGGCTTTCTTAGTTTCCTCTGTATACGGTCAGCATTCTCCTCGCGATGTAGTCGATAATAAAGCACAACCTCACGACCGCTGCGCATGGTGACTGGAATCGAGAGCAGCCAGCAAAGGCTTTAGTAATGGCCGTCGAGTCCCACCTGAAGAACAAGCTATCATCATCATCATAATAATCATTAGGCTAAGCGTATTTTTCACTGCGCACTATACAAAATGAAGGTTACCACCAAGTATCTGAAATTCACCCTGTATCTTGTGCGAGCCCATCGTATTTCATCCCATCGAGCTTCTCCATTCCGTCGCTCCATCGAAATCACTGCAATTCTTGGCTTCTTTTTACCTCCGCTTGGCATCTATTCCGTTGCTCGAACTGACCACTGCCTGGCTATCTTACGCATTATGTAGCTGACCCAGGTCCAGTCCTTCTGCTTAACATCAACTAGTACATCAACTACATCCGTTTCTTCAGTGACCCATTATACCACCTTCCGATGTCTTAATGATGCACATACCAGTTTTCTGTTCCACGCTTCTGTCGCGTATGTTTGTGTATATTTCTCATTTAATGAAGATCGGCAGACTGTCATGATTTTGTAATGACTGGCCGGGTATATGCTCCCGCCCCGGCTGTTATGTCCGTGAACACTATAGGCGTAATTGAAAATCACGTGCAACCTGACACGTGAGTCCAGCGACATATTATTTTCCCTAGTGCTCCGCGAAAGCAACACATATTTATCTACTAAAATGTCACGCGCTAATTTCAATATCCGACCCCCCCCCCCTCTTTTCGCATTCCGTTACACACCTAACGGCATGCAGCCAGCGATTCACAACAAGAAAAGAAACAAGAAAACACGCATACAGAGCCATAAAAGGGCAAGGCAACGGCAATCAGCCCTACACCGCGACAGCGTTAATTACTCGTCCGCAATATTAGTTCCCGGATATAATATACACGGATACACGAGCTATAGCCGCAGGGAAAAACTTGGGAATGTACGCAGCTATACTCGCAGTAATGAGACGGTTGCGGGCTGCGAACGTCACTCCACGTTAGTTGCATGATATTAGAGAAAGTTCAGCACAGGGACCCGCACCAATGTCGTTGCAAACACATTGTACAAAGTAAAACAGTGCAGTCATAGCTCAATCGCGGCTGTCATCGTTGAAAATTGCGCACGGTGGTAATCTGAGGTACATGTGCGCGACGTTTTTTTTTTTTTTTTTTTTTTGCCCAAGAGAACTCGGCTAAGCAGCGAGAATTGGATGAATAAACTACGCGGGTATATTAAAAAATAGGAGCAAGCCTACACGACAGAGCTGCCTGTTCACTGTTTACAAAGAGTTTCTTTTTTTTTAATTTTTTTTCAGATTTGGGTGCACGTTAAAGAACCCCAGGTGGTCAAAATTTCCGGAGCCCTCCACTACGGCGTCTCTCATAATCATATGGTGGTTTTGGGAAGTTAAACTTCGCATATCAATCAATCTATCAATTCTTTTTTTTTATTTTTTGGACAATACAGAGTGCGTATAAAAACGCCGGCCTGAGCGGAAAGTGCAGCAGAATCACAGCGAACGCTATAGAAGAGCGACATTTCTAGAATCTATTGCAAGCTCACTCAAGGCTACTAATACAAGTATGTTTTCAGGGTACCGTCATACAGCACAATTTTTTTATGCGAAGCATTCCTCAGCGAACTTCTGCTACTTTGAGCGCATCTATCTATTTGTCAAGCTGGCAAGCACCTGCGACGTCATTATTCATCATTCTGCGGAGAAGCGAAGTACCCGCTGCGCCTTAAAGAAAAACATTAGAGTTGAACTCCTTTATAAGAGACATGTGCCGGAAAACAATTCTCTTTTTTTAAGTGCCTCTTATAAGCTGGGTACAATGTATGCGTTTTTTTATCAACCCATATTTGAAATTTGAATTCAGGTATACTTTTATGACTTGCCATCTGTCTGTTACGTCAGTGTCTTATAAAGAGGTTCGACGGTATGTGGACTCTGTTGATGCGGTGGCTGACGAAGCTGAAGAATTTTGGCTGAGACTTTTGTAAGGGGTTGCAAGCATTCAACGACCCACTGTAGTTACGCGATTCATATTGTGTAACGGCTCATATTATATTACTCTTTTACCATGCTATAACATATATTTACCGCGGTTCCTTTTCGGCATAACCCCTGAATAGGATGAACGAATCGAAAGGCAGCGCTAAACACGTGCAATGAAAGCGACGCACGAAACGCGGCGCTTCGTTCTTTTCTTTCAATGTTCCTGTTTCGCGTTGTTTTTCACCTTTTTGATCATGTATACCAATCGGCCCAAATATGCACTTCGGCCTGAATAGGATCATCTTTGCAAGGGAGTTTCGAGAAACGGCATAGTTCAGTGGTGGAATACTGAGCTGCCACCACGGATGAACCGCATGCCACCGTGGAAAAAATTTAGGGGTGAAGCTCCTAGGACCTTACCGTGCACCAACACCCGCACCTTTCTCTCTCCTTACCTCTTCCCCAGTGCAGGGTAGCAAACCAAATAATTTTTGTCTGTCTAACCTACCTGCTTTTGCCTCAACTTTTCTCCCTCTTTCTGCACATGTCTATTGGTGTTTGGCAGCTATATACCACCGTTTGACGTGGATGTAGCCACGTTGAAACCTATGATCTCTATCCTGATGACCAAGCTCGTGAGTATGATTGAACCTTTGTGGTATCAGAAGTAGTTAACATACACCTAGACGCCACATATGGTCAATCACGTGCTAAGACGCAATCAACAAACATATATGTACGATAAAACTGCTGCTCGATATACGCTAACAAGAGCCGCAATTCAGGGAGAGAAACGCCAAGGCGTGTTATCCCCATAACAGGCTAACCTATGCCTTTCTTCGTGCCCATTGCACACAGCACTGCCAGAGCGCGAAAGGCACAACTCGTATAGCCTAAGCTGGAAATGCGGCGTGGTGTTACGCTTACCGGTGGCGAGTCTTTTGTCACAGCAAAGCATCTGGCACGCGTGATTTGACCGTCAACATCGTTACCTTTGCCCCGCCGCGGTGGTCTAGTGGCTAAGGTACTCGGCTGCTGACCCGCAGGTCACGGGTACGAATCCCGGCTGCATTTCCGATGGAGGCGGAAATGTTGTAGGCCCGTGTGCTCAGATTTGGGTGCACGTTAGAGAACCTCAGGTGGTCGAAATTTCCGGAGCCCTCCACTACGGCGTCTCTCATAATCATATGGTGGTTTTGGGACGTTAAACCCCACATATCAATCAATCATCATTACCTTTCTGAGGTACTCATTGTAGCAGCTTTGTTTTGTAAACTATATGAACATTTATTGCAGCCTTTTTATTTTATTTTTCTAAACATTATTTACACCAAATAAACGTTGGAATGAGCCCTTGCGATGTTTAAAGCCTCCATTTAGCTAAAACAATCGCAGCACTTCCTGGTGGAACTTGTTAGTGTCATGATGCTCTACTTCGCTCCCAGACGGCGAAATGGCGCCCGCCAACCATGATCATTGTGATATATATCAATATATATATATATATATATATATATATATATATATATATATATATATATATATATATATATATATATATATATATATATATATATATATATATATATATAGGACGCGTTTGTGAGGACTCGTGCATGTGCCGTGGTAGGGCGGAGGAATAGACTGCCTGGAACATATCACTGCGCATCGACAGATCATGGTTTCGACTCCCAGATCACTCGAATCAACACCACTTTTATTCTGGTTTTTCTTTGTTATTTATTCGTGTGCATTTTAGCGGCGCAACTTCCGTGACGGAAGTGAAGTCAGTGATGTCCCGATAAACCACCCGCATCAATGTCTGGTGACAGATGCTGCCGGCATCGTAGTTGCGGATCACTTGTTGAGAGTCATTCATACATATGGTGTGGACGTGCATGCATTAAAACACAGACAACACAAACACCCCAGAGTCCGCGAGTCCTTCTTGCGTGTCTCCGAGCCAGAAAACCAACGCCGGCTGATCCAGCGCGCGGTGGATGGCTGCGGTATCCCAAGGGATCCAGGCTCCTCTGAAATAGCGCAACCAGTCCCCTTCATTTTTATTATTTGTTTTTCTTAGAGAAATAAAGATACCACCAGCACTTTTCTGCATCAAATACTTCCATGATAAGAAGGGGCCGGGCAACAAAAAATGAAAATGACAAAACGTTGAATATCTCTATTGTACCTCCCAAATGTGTCCCGTAGCCATTGTTTTATTGCAATTATTACAATATCTTGAGTCTCTTCTCTTCGAAGATAATGCGTCACCTTTCAAAGACAAATCTGGCAATTGCCAAGCACGTGCCCCTTTATAGTTTCACGCGTGGACGACTTCATTATGCGGATTTATCGGTGATATGCCAGTTTCGCATATTCAAGTTGGGGAACATTCGCATAGCGTGATGGAACCGAGGAAGTGAAAGAAAGAAAGAAAGAAAGAAAGAACGAAAGAAAGAAAGAAGGAAAGAAAGAAAGAAAGAAAGAAGAAAGAAAGAAAGAAAAGAAAGAAAGAAAGAAAGAAAGAAAGAAAGAAACAAAAGAGACATGGCAGACACCATGTTCTTGTAGCGCTCCTATGCGATAGCGAAGGAAGCAACAATGTGGCGAGACCCCGCATATGCCAGCTTACTTCTAACAACCACACCAAAATAAAACCACGTTCTCTTGCATAACTAGCGTGCCTTGTGCCAGCGAGCAGTCGAGCTGACAACTGTTCAAGAAGTGAAAATGAATATTGGCAACAAAGAACACACAGCTGCCGCCTCGACGATCTTTCAACGCATTCGTAAAGGACAACTAAGCAAATTCAACAACCAATATACGTCCGCATGCGGTGTCATGCGCAACAAGAGAAAACAAATCATAGAGTGACACACACTGTTTTTCCGGAAACAACAAATACATAAATACTGCTTAAAAGCGAGCCTAAACGCTTACGCTCACCCTAGTTTCAGACGTCACGCTCTTCAACAAGCCGATCTCGAAAGCGACAAACCGAGCGCAAGCTGTCGGTTCGCGAAACGTGATTGCTCGCTTTTCAGCAACGTATCGTACCACAGCACCACGAAACACTTCTCCACACCTTCCGTATCACGGCTTTCCTTTTTACTTTTCCCGCCAGCTCTCTTTACGCCTCTCAGACAGTGAAATCCACCCTCGTTCTCACCGTCAACTCCACGCACCCGCGTTTTTATCCCTCAAGATACACCTCCCTCTCCGTATGTATACATTCACCCGTCATCTTGCCGCTCTTATTCTGGACGCTTGCAGTCTTCCAGCTTCGAGGACCAACGGCAGTAATAATTACTAAAATTGAGAATTTTTTTTTCAATCATGGCGTCAAAAATCCACTTTCCGTAACGATGCGCCAGCAGTCCGTTTCTTCCTTTTCTCAGGTGACATTCTCGTTGACCACTGATCACTCCACAAACCCACTAGCAAGAGGACGCGTTCTTCCCACACGCTCTACTTCCGCTGCTTGTCATTCGCATTTCTCACGCTCGGCTCGACTCTGCTGCTCTTCGCTATGCTTCTGCGCCACAAGCGACGAAATACGTCATGCGCTGTTTTTATTCAGTTCCTCGCCACCACTCTTACCTCCATCTATTTTTTTTAATGTCGACTCTGCATAGAGGCCTGTCATAATAATATAAACTACGGAATACTTGATGAGACGGATATAGCGTAGCAAGTCGAATATGATAGTAGTTAGACAGGGTCACTGAATAATAGATTGATTATCTTTTCTATATAGTCAAAAATGCTGCGATAATGTGCACAAGTTGAAAGTCCCCGCATCCTCTCCAAGTGAATCATGACAAATGGGTGAAGCTCTGGGTATCGTATAGATGAGTAACTATGCGATACCCGAGCATTGCCCCATATCATTTGAATGGCATAAAGTGTATATATAAATGTAAATTTACTTCACCTTACGGTCGTCTCAGGCAATTCAAGGGGGATTTAGAAAATCTCTGGAGTGGATGATATGCCTCGAAAGTGAATCCAAGAATCCACCATCTTACCGGGGCCAGGATACCACTCTAATATGGGTAATATATTAAGACCTATAGTGCTCGACTTCGGTCTTTGTGTTTGTGTTTTGTTTCAGGTTTTCTTTAAAAGCCTCAACATCTATGTACAATTTAGTAGCCATACACTCACCATGTACTCTTCTCGACAGGCTATTTTCACCGGGAATAGAAATATTTTACCTTATAAATAGCCAACTGTAAAACTTGTTTTTGTCTTACAAATGTTACGACTATAGTATCTATTCTGAACCGTGACCACAAGACAAGGATGTGTCCTAAAGAGCTCTCTGCAACATCATCAAAATACGCCCTGTTTAGCGATGTTTGCTCACTTATGTAACAGTGTAACAAAGTTATGCAGGCTTTAGGGCCTAAGGCAATTAGTGTTTTATGGTGCCGAAAATTTTGCAGGTGCCTGATTGTCCTCAATCGTTCACGGTTCTTCAAAACGTAATCAGAGGCAACCACATGTTTTATTAGAGTAATTCTATGCCAAACGCCTAAGCCATTCTGGTGGCCCTCCGAAATGTATTCCGAAAAAGCGTAGTCATTTCGTGCATGGAAGAAAATGAATTAGTAGAATTCAGCTAAGGTCTGATTACGCTACAAACACTCATTTATTAAGCTGACGTAGTATAATACCTTCTTCAACAAACGGGCTAACCGTAAGTGGACGTTGCGAAGTCCTAATGGCAAAACTAATAATGAAATAGACTACAATCTGTGTGCACACCCAGGCATTGTACAGGATGTAGAAGTAGTTAGCAAGATCCGATACAGAGACCATAGAATGGTAAGAGCTTGTATTGACCTAGATGTAAAAAAGCAGACAAAACTGATACACAAAAAGCCAATTAATGAACCAGTGGTGTCAGGGAAAGTACAGGAATTCAGAGTTTCTCTTCAGAATAAATCTGAGGCACTAATCGAGGTAACCGACATTAGCCTTCACACAATGAACAATAATCTTACAACTATCATATAAGAATTTGAAATGCAAGTCGGAGGTACAGTCACTAGACAGGACACTGGAATACTATCTCAGGAGACTAAAACTCTTATTAAGAGGTGACAAACCATGAAAATCTCAAATGCAACCGACAAAATACAGCTAGTGGAGCTTTTTAAATTAATCAATAGACGTAAAGTAGCCGACATCAGATGGTACAAGATGGAGTGGATTGAGCAGGCTGCAAAAAGCGGCAGAAGTTTAAAAGCTACGAAGGCAGACTTGTGCATAGGAACAAGTTTGCCTAGCTTGTGCTCACTCGCTTATATTTCGGTGGGAAGAATTGTGTGCCTTCGGCTTTCACCGGAACGATTTCGTTAGTTTTTGGGCCCACAAAGGTGACTTCGGTCTCTGCACAGAACCCGTTTGCGAAAAGAGTGCGCTTCTCATACACAGCGAGGTGTAACAACTGGGACACTTGTTAGTTTGCACTCATCTGCAGCTGTGATTATGTTTCATGCATCGTTTTCGTTTAAACAGCGCGTTAAGTGTCAAGCGGTAGACGTTGTTAGTTCGCTCTCGTCCTGTGTGTATCGTTTTCGTGCGTCATTTGTGGGTGAACAACGCGCTGCACGTTTCGATCTGCTTGCCGTTCTTAGCGTTACATTCCAAGTTGTTGCTATCGCATTCATTGCTTCGCCATTGCGTCAAAACTGTGTTTCTTTGCTATCACATTATCATCGCTGATGGTGCCAAATAAATGTACGCTAGCCTAGCTAGGTCTCACATTTTATTTTTTTTTCAGTCACCTGAGCACCAACAAAAGTGAATAAACACGATGAAACTTATCTACTCACGAAAGCTATAATGTGCACCATTCGCACCCCTAGAAAATCGCAAAAAAAAAAAAACGTCAGAAGGCAGCTCCACATCTAGAGTTGCCGTCGAGGAAGAGGAAAGAACTTTATTCAAAGTCCGGCGAGTTAATTGGGTGGGCCGATGCTCCCTACTAGAAAACGGCCAAGAGTCCTTAAATCCTGACGGCTTCTTCAGCCCACTGGACGGCTCACATGAATAAATATAACAATACTTTCCCAAGCAAGGAGAGTGTGACACTGGTGCGCACAAACCACCCACTCGTAAAGACAGCCTGCCGCTGCTTTCCCTCCTTCTTTTCTCAGAATCAAGGGTCCACGACCATAAGGACACGCGTTGTTTTAAAGATTTCCAAAAAAAAAAAGAAGAAGAGTTCTTCAATTGGGAACGTCCTGGAGCTAACGTTTCGACAAATGGCTGACAGCTTGACAAAGACAGGTGCGCTTTCGAAACGTTGTTCAAGCCTCCAAACTTCTGTCTTGATTGAATTTTTGCGCCTTCATTTAGCCATTAATTCGCGAAAAAATGGCCACCTTCTTCCGCTCGTGGGGTCGTTGCATTTCGATTCCCTTCACTCACCATTTATAGTGACGCGACATCCCCAACCGTTAAGTGCTTTCCTCGGCACACCTATCGAGACCTCTATTCACTTGTACATAAGCTTCTGTCTACTATCCGATCTGAAGGGTTCACGACCATCGGCACTATGGATACGCGTTGTGATAACATTACTACTACTCCTACTACTACTACTACTACTACTACTACTAATAATAATAATAATAATAATAATAATAATAATAACGGAACAGCGTCGCCAAAACAATTCACAATGTTCTAACCATGACCTGTTCATGTCTGCTATACATTCAAGACACCACAACACAACACTGTACTACACTGCAAGTGCGCGCGCATAATAATAATAATAACATAATAATAATATTAACGTGTGCACTTCCCGCCTGCGCTATAGCCAACTTCCAGGGGGGTTTTAGGTACTTACAGGCAGTGTTTACTTACTGTAAACACTGCCTGCGTATATATATATATATATAAATATATATATATATATATATATATATATATATATATATATATATATATATATATATATATATATATATATCGCTTCATTCCACAATAAAGCCGTGCAGAATGCGACGTCTGCGGCACAAATGAAGACGTGGACCATCCGCTATGCCATTGCCCTCGATTTCCCTCTGAGAGACAGAAGCTTTCTGACGCATTGCGACAATTGGACAATCGGCCACTCTCTGTGAAGGTGCTGCTGGAGCACCGTCTTCGTCTGTAGTCTGGTCAAAAGGCAGTCAAAGCCGTCTTGCGCTTTTTCAGGACTACAGGCCTGTGTGAACGCCTTTAACTTCTGTATAGTGTCACCACTGCATACGCGTCAGCCCAGTGACTGACAATTTTGTAGAGGCGAAGCCCTTTAAGGCGTGAGCTGTGCGTCCCTTGTATGTAGCCACCTCTCGTTTAGTTCCTTCAGTGTTCACTAGATGGCGGTACTTGTAGCTGATGAAAAGATGCGAGTTGTTATAAAATAGGAATGATGTAACATATGGTGCGTGTCATTCGTGGAAGGCAATCGTTCGATTTAGTGCGGCGGCGACGTACGCTAGGGGGAGCGTTGTAATAAAATCGAGTGGGCGAAATGTACGGACGATTCTTGGTTTACCAGGTTTACCTCCGGAGCTTCGCCCACTCATCATCATTCACTTCGTGGATATGGCGGCACTTTTGTCTCTTTCTCTTCTTTTTCCTCTCTCTCTCTCTCTCATCTTTACACAGCCCATTCCCTCAGCGTAGGGTAGCGAACCGGGCTTGTGCCTGATCAACCTCCCTGCATTCTCTCTTGCTGTTCTTGTCCTCCTCCACAATAAAGCTAGTTGACAGCTAGCGCTCGCCCGCGTGCCTTCTCATCATTCATTGTCTCCGCGCTATCACACAACAATTAAACCGCATTCACTCTCAGGTCCAGAGAGCTTCAACGACACAGAATCAAAGTACTGGCTGACCCGGGTAGAGAATGCCAGAGCAAGGGGACAACGATATCATTACCACCGTTCAAATAAAAAAAATGAAAATACTCTCCAACCACTCGTGCTACCTGCTACATCAATATATCTCGCGGTACCGATAACACGGGAAACGCTGGTACCTCATACCTTGAGGCAGTTTCAAACATTATTACACACTGCCCTACCAGTGGTAAACTGAGCCACGAATGAGGCTATACAGCCATACACGATTCGCCCCCCAAAAAGACGCAGTAGCTAAATTAATAATAAGGATACTAATCATCATATTATCATTAATTCTACTACTACTAATAATAATAATAATAATAATAATAATAATAATAACGAAACGGCGTCGCCAAAACAGTTCAACATGTTTTAACCATGAGCTGTTCATGCCTGCTACATTCAAGACACGCCACAACACAACACTGTACTACACTGCAGGTGCACGCGCAAACTTTTCTGATAGAGTAAAGCGGATACATAGCTAGTATAGCCCAACGCATTCAGTGTTATGCAGCATTGTTTTTCTTAATCAAAAAATAGGAGGCGGGAAAACGGCTTGTACTACAGAGCGCACACTGTGTTTCCGAAGAAGACAGAAAAAATATGGCGCTTTTGTCAGCAATCCTACAGCGGGAGGGCGGCTCAGCACCTCATTGAACTACATGACGGCGAACCGCACGAACTTCAGTGTAGCAAGGGACTATTTCAATGCACCCATTGAACGAGCGTACTGCATTCAGCTTATCTTTCCTTTCCGTAATATGCAATTCCAAGGAGATAAGGGTGCGCGGTGAATTCGCGTATTTACTATGCGTGCACTGGTCGTCGAAAGTCTCATACGGCGCCTTCCAGTAGCACGCGTCTGCCCAATATATACGAGTTTCGTTTTGCATCCATCGTTTCCTCTTCGTTGCTGTGTACAAAGCACTGGGCGAAGCCTACAGCAAGTTAGAGCCGTAAACTATCACTTGAACCGCATTGTAAAAGCACAGAAAGCGATCATAAGCAGACACCTGGAGGGTACAAAGCAAGGGCATTCCACATCGCCTAAGGAGCACGCGAGTAGAACTGAATTTTCAACACGGCCAAATAGCGCCCCATCCGACCGACGTCGATGGCATTCGGTGCAGTCACTTCCTCCTGTCCTTTCATGTTAGCACTATAGACTGCAGTCGTTCCTTTTGGAAAAAAAGACGCTGATAGGCTCCTCCCTTCCCCCTCCCTCCTCCGCCTTCTACCACCATTTGGAATCAATTTTCGTAAAAAAAATCTGTACGAGTAGAAATATGCATGTCACTCCTTAGTGAGTTTGTGACAACATACCATCAATAAGCCATTCTATACAACGTACAATTGCCAGCTAGAGCGCAACATTCGCAAATTATGCTAGTTATTACACCATAATTGTTATTTATTATTTATTACTATTAGGGGTATTTATCATATTTATCACCTTTGTTTATCATTTTTCGCGCTGAATATTATACCCGGAACATTCTTTTCTGGCACGTTTATTCCAGGGCTCTGAGACGTCTCAACAATTATGCCTTCTAAGCTTTGTAGCAATTTCAAGTTTAATAAAGAGACCACCAGGCCAGCGGAAACCACGCAGCACAAAGCGAAAACTGAAACAGCAGTATTTATAGAGCCGGTTGTAGACCTTCCTGGAACTATAAAGGTGCACATGTAAGGTATACTCATTTCGTCAAAAATGATTGTACCTCCACAGGCTAGCTGAAAAAATGATTATTTTCATGAAGTAGGGAAGCATTCACCATGACACTTTTCGCCAGTCTGAAGAGAACCATGGTATCCGCTAGACATCTGTAATTCATCATGTGCACTTTATTTATGCAGTGGCTGATGGCGATTAGTATCGGCTGAGCCCTCGGTAATATGGGCTAGAAACATCCGTTTCGTTGCGCGATTCCCATTGTGATGCCTGATTGCTGTTTCACGCTTCTACGGCACTATATTTCATTTGTTAACACAATTTCTTGCCCGATCGGACGCCTGTGCAAGGCATTTTCGCAAAGAAGTTTCGAGCTCTAGCGTAGATCTCAACTTTTTTAGAAAATATAGCCGTTCGCAATTTCGGAAGAGAAGCTATTTTCATAACTTATTTTTGTTGAGGAATCAGAATTTTAAAATTCGGCACCTTCTCCGGTTACGGGCGTGGGTCGTGCTATAGTTGGTTCGGCATAATCCGCGAACGCCAAGCGCGAAGAATTTCAGGCGAATTACTGGGTGTACAAAAACAGGCGCTAAATTAGCTCCCGTTTTAGTCTGCCTCACCCTTCGCCTCACGCTCTTTATGCTTCTCGTTCATGCATAACGAAGTTAAGCAGCTTATCATGTTTGTTTTTTTGCGTACTTCCTCATTTGAACTTTTTTAACCTTATTTCAATCTAATTTATATAGTTTAAACATTTCATTTTTACACTTCAATCAACAATAACGATCTGTTCCCGTCAGCGTTATGTCACTCAACTGTTCGTTGAAATCATTGAGATTTAGAGAGAGAGAGTAATGGCTTCACACTCATTTAAAACGGTCATTGCTGAATCCGGTCATAGTTGAATCAGCGATGCAGACCTCCAGTGTAATAAGCAAAGGGGAAGAAAAATAAAAGTCAGGAAATCATTAAAGCAAAGCAAGGAACAAAAGTCAAGAGAAAAAAGACCAAGAAAAAAAAACTAAAACGATAAGCCAAAAAATTTTTCTGGGAATTTACACGCCAGAATCACAATATGATCATGAGGCAAGGCGAGCACTCTGGATGAATTTTGACTATCTTTTATTCTTTTTACTCACAAGAAGTGCACGTATATTTTGCCCTTGGCGATACGCGGCTTAGGCGGCGAGAAATCGACATAGCGAAGCGAGCTCGACCAGGTATACCCAGGTACTAAGCTACCTTGGCTGGTAAACGATATTTGAATGCCGATCTGCAAACTTCTTTCCATTGTACCTGTAAAAACTGAAACATATAGAAACAGCGACACAAAAATGCGAGCACTCACTCCTTTTGCACAGCAACCCAAGCAAACCACGAGAAAAAAAATTTCAGAACCATAGAATCGATGAGAAGAGCACTGATTTGTAGCAGTTTATGTTTTTTCGACGCCCTATCTCACATTAGTTTAAAGCAATGCTGAAACACTTATCGAACATTTTAATGAGTGTGTTAGACAACATTTGGGTTAACAAGAGGGCCGAATATTAATGCGCTGCCTGTCACTGGAAATTCATAATAACGGCAGCAGAAGACGTGTATAAACACGCCTTGCGCTCTGGAACCACGACTGTTCATGTCTGATGTACTGTCAAAACTACAAATCATGGGTGCAAACAAATGGGAGGCGTATTCAAACTCTCCGCTCCCTAAGATGTCCAGTTTTGCTAGCGCATACTCTATTTACACGCATATATAAAAGAACACACACGAACAGACAAGAAGTATTGTTGCAGCCTCCCCCCTCCCCCCCCCCCTCACAAAAACATTTCTGTCGACGCTTATACTGCACATAAACAGCGAACATCAAACGCGCTACGTACACAATGCGGGACAAAGCGGGTCAAACAGTGGCTGTCACACAGTCTTCGTGATTGCGAGAACTTCCTCAATAAAACGTATGGCAGTTAATTTTCAGCTAAATGAAAAGTATACGAAAAGAAGTACGGGTAAACGCTATATCTGAAAAGAAATACCAACATTGCCTCTACTTGTCAATTTCATAAACAAGATGCAGGTACAGCAAACATAAATAAATAAGTAAATAAATAAATAAATAAAACAGTCACTACGCTTGTAGGAGAATTTAAGAAAAAAATTAAAAGGAAGACAGCTTCGCACTATACTAATGCCAAGCATGAAGCAAATGCAGAGCTGCCTGAGGAGCCAGTGCTGTTTCTACTTTTCTTTCTCTTCCTTCCTTATTTAATCTACTAGTATTTCGATATTCTTCTCTCTCTACATTTGTCTTCCTCGATTGATTGTTCTTTCTCTTTCTTTTGTTTGTCGCTCTATTTTTTCATCTCTTTCTCTTTGATTCTCTATTTTTCTCTTCTTTTTCCTCTCTGTCTTGTTCTCTCTTTCATACGCCTTTTTTCTGTCTCTTTGTTTCTGTATTTTTTTGTGCCTATAGATTTCTCATGAGTTGCAATTCGTCCCGACGAATTGCAACTCATGATTACGGAGTTAGACAAGGAGAGCAGAAAGGTGGGTCTTAAAATGAATCTGCAGAAAACGAAAGTAATGTACAACAACCTCGGAAAAGAGCAGCGCTTCGAGATAGGTAATAGTGCACTTCAAGGTGTAAAAGACTATGTCTACTTAGGGCACGTAATAACTGCGGAGCCGAACCACGAGATTGAAGTGACTAGAAGAATAAGAATGGGGTGGAGCACATTTGGCAAGCACACTCAAATAATGACAGGTAGATTGCCACTATCCCTCAAGAGGAAGGTATATAACAGCTGTATCTTGCCGGTACTTAGCTACGGAGCAGAAACGTGGAGACTTACAAAGAAGGTTCAGCTTAAATTGAGGACGACGCAGCGAGCAATGGAAAGAAAAATGGTAGGTGTAACCTTAAGAGACAAGAAGAGAGCAGAGTGGATTAGGGAACAAACGGGGGTTAAGGATATCATAGCTGAAATCAAGAAGAAGAAATGGACATGGGCAGGGCATGTAGCGCGTAGACAGGATAACCGCTGGTCATTAAGGGTAACTGACTGGATTCCCAGAGAAGGGAAGCGTGTTAGGGGGAGACAGAAGGTTAGGTGGGCAAATGAGATTAAGAAGTTTGCGGCTATAAATTGGCCGCAGCAAGCACAGGACCGGGTTAACTGGCGGAACATGGGAGAGGCCTTTGTCCTGCAGTGGACGTAGTCAGGCTGATGATGATGATGATGATGATGATGATGATGATGATGATGATGATGATTGATTGATTGATTGATTTCTCTGTCACTCCATCTTTCCTCTGCGTGTCTTCGCTTTTTAAATGCGAAGCATTTCTTAGCGAACTGTGAGCACGCATTTCTTTCTTTCTTTCTTTCTTTCTTTCTTTCTTTTTTTCTTTCTTTCTATCTATCTACCTATCCATCTATATCCATCTATCCATCTATCCATCTATCCATCTATCTATCTATCTATCTATCTATCTATCTATCTATCTATCTATCTATCTATCTATCTATCTACACCGTTACCTCCCCTCTGCATGCCACACATATCAATTCCCATGTTACGCGGGAGCTGCCGAAATTGTTCTCTTTCTCCCTTCTCCCTCTTGCATTTCTTGGTGTCCTCGTTCTCTGCACCATCGATGTTATGCATCCCACACCACACAAGTCGGCGCGAGCACGTGTTCTGGGAGCGAAGCAGAAGATACAGAAAAGGACAAAGAGGCTGGAAGAGGACGAAGACGGCGCGTGTCGGTTCATGGTGATGATAGTTTTCTATTCGCTCTGCACGAGCCAACAGTTCGCCTAGAGTTGCTCTATGTGGTACCTTTAGGTAGCAGAGTTGAGCCACTGATACAGCTCGCCGCTCGCACCCCCATTCGCCCAGCGCGTTCACGTGCACAAAAAAAAAAGCGTCCATTTAAGGGAAAGCCAGCTTTACGGCCATGCGGGTTCTGGCAACCGCCGCCACGCGTTCCCGGTTCACGAACTCACTTTTGTTGTTTTTTAATGCTCGTCGAATCAACGCCGCATGGCAACAAAGCGAGCGGACGCGCTCTGGGCTCGTGTGGCGTTTCTTGTACCGACGCCGAGATGCTGCCGGTGAACTGAGCCGTGTGAGCGCTTATGCTGCTGACAGAAGGGGTGGCTTTCCTGCATGACATGGGCGTCTCAGCGGCAAGATGGTCAGAGCGACAAAAACAGAGCGACAAGAACTCTGTTCGGGCCGGCGTTTGAACCGCTTGAAGCGGCCGCTTGACGTCGGGCTCCCACAAGTTAGTTCCTCAGGGTACAGCGGTTCTTTTAGCGTCGAAATTGCAAATTCAATATTTTTGTTTGGGGGGGGGGGGGGGGGTTACCCTACCATACCCCCTTAAGTGTGCGTTGTACAAAAATCAAATTTACCTAAACGATTGCCAGCGTACTTACTGCAAGTACGGGCGAACGGCTTCTGAAAATGACCCACCTGTCAACTTTGGCAGCGCTCGCGCGCAGGAAACGCAGCGTGCGGTACCGAATCAGTGAAGCTGAAGCAAATAGAGGAATCTATTTCACTAAGGCGCTCAGTGGTTTTCGAGGGAAGGTGTCCTCTATTGAAATAAGGGTAAACAACACTATAGTTCAAGACGAATGGAAGAAACTCACACGGTGCTTGGATTGCACTTCTAACCACCGTATTCATAAACGCTCCATGACTTGAACCTGACTTGAAACCGCCGTCAATGCATCGCGTTTAAAACGCGTCCGTGCGTTTGCGTTGCCTCTGCACCGCCTAAAGAGAGCGCGTTCGAAACCCGTTTGCGCTGCATTGAAGTCGGTGGAAAGTCAAGTTCAAGTCAAGAAGCGTTTCTGAATACGGGGGTAAGTGTCGTATGAATTCTTTCTTTTCATCTCAACTTTACGCTCAGTTTAGTCTTCTTTCAGTGTGATCCAACGAACCAGACAAATGTCAATGCTGTCCATGTGTCTTCGTCTTCTGATATAAGTATTACGACGACAAGCCCTCCACGTGCTCCGCGTGAAAGAAAACGTCCAGGCCATATTCAACGCTTCGGAGAGGCTTAGAATACATATGGTTTGTGTCCTTTGCAGCTACATCTAAAAAGCGACAAATCTTAAGCATGACCAAATAACAAAGCGGTAAAGAAAGAGGGAGGAGAAGCCCCCCTCCCCCTTATTTTCTTGAACCGGGCCCTCCGCACTGTTGATCCGGAACTGCACGAGATGAGAAACTTGGAACAAAAAATGTCGGAAAGCCATTGCCACAGGAACCATTGTCTGTTGACGATTAAATCGCGACTACGCCAGGAGGAAAACTCGGAAAAAAGCAGCGCTTCGAGATAGGTAATAGTTCACTTCAAGTTGTAAAAGACTATGTCTACTTAGGGCAGGTAATAACCGCAGAGCCGAACCACGAGGTTGAAGTAACTAGAAGAATAAGAATGGGGTGGAGCACATTCGGCAAGCACTCTCAAATTATGACAGGTAGGTTGCCACTATCCCTCAAGAAGAAGGTATATAACAGCTGTATCTTGCCGGTACTTAGCTACGGAGCAGAAACCTGGAGACTTACAAAGAGGGTTCAGCTTAAATTGAGGACGACGCAGCGAGCAAAGGAAAGAAAAATGGTAGGTGTAACCTTAAGAGACAAGAAGAGAGCAAAGTGGATTAGGGAACAAACGGGGATTAAGGATATCATAGCTGAAACCAAGAAGAAAAAATGGACATGGGCCGGGCATGTAGCGCGTAGACAGGATAACCGCTGGTCGTTAAGGGTAACTAACTGGATTCCCAGAGAAGGAAAGCGGGTTAGGGGGAGACAGAAGGTTAGGTGGGCAGATGAGATTAAGAAGTTTGCGGGTATAAATTGGCAGCAGCAAGCACAGGACCTGGTTAACTGGCGGAACATGGGAGAGGCCTTTGTCCTGCAGTGGACGTAGTCAGGCTGATGATGATGATGATGATGATGATGATGATGATGATGACGTCAGGAGGGGAAAAATACCGGAAACAAAGAACTCAATATAATTTATTTTTCAAATAGTCGTAATTTTACATATGTCATGGTTAACTATAAATTTACTTTACGGTTTATATTACACCTGGGTAAATGAATGAATGCCTCATTTTTCGGTCGGGTGCCATTATTGGGGGAGGGGGGGGAGCGTATCCACGCAAACTTCTATCAGCCCTTGTGTTTAGTTTGGCGCAATGCCGTATCAACGAAGCATCGCTCACTTTTGCGTGGTGGTTTATTGCGTATCTTCCGTAGTTTATCAATTTGCTTATGCGCTGCTTACTGGCGTGACATTTCAGAGAACTAGCTCAGAGAATGTGTGCATAGCCGCTTTTGTGACCACCGACAGCCTTCACTGGCAACGGCAGTCGTGCTCTCGTCTTTGGTGACGATGAATGTAAATTACAGTGCACTGTTAGAGAGAACACGCGAGCGCGTGGCCGGTGGTCCGCGGGGCGCCAACTGCTGGCGAGATTCGGAAATGCGGAGCATGCGCGCAGAATCGCAAGGGCGGTACTTGCCCGCGTCGTCTGCTACTTTCCCGCCCTACGCTCGGCGCACGCTAGCGACAAGCTTGCTGTGCTCGCTTCATCAACCATCGATTCCCATGTGTGTTATAAAAAGCGGCTGGCTGGTTCGAACAGCGTTTGGAAAGGTTACAATTACATTTTTAGTGGGAAAAAACACCATGCAGGCTACGCGAGTGATGGACTTTGTTATCACTTTTACAGAATGCCACAACTGGGGGCGTATTTACTCGCTGGTGGCATTTTCGGCATAGCTAGTTCTTAGAGGCCGCATGTCTCAAAGTACCTGAGGACGAAAGGCTTCGAATAGTCGAGGTGTACACCAAAGAATAGGGCCTGCTTGATGTCACTGCCATCGCGAATAGGCCACTTTCTCATTGCCAGCGTAATCACCACCACTACGAATGTAATTTTTTTGCAGTCCCTAGTTCTGTCACGCGTAGTCGTATTTTGCTTACACAAATCTGCATTTTATTTTGTGTCTCGCAGGCCAGAGATGTGTTTCACTACCTTTGCACTATTCAAATGTTCCGGGGCTACAGATCTGACCCCAATCGACCTGTCTGTCACAAAAGATTTAGGAATAAATTTTTCTTTCTTTACTTCTTAGTGTTCTACGTACACCGTTTTTCAGCGCGCGTGTTGCTCAAACGTTATGATTTTCCGAAAAGTGAACGCTATCGCATATTCCTAATAAGAAGCTTCTAGCGTTTTCGTTTCAACGAAGAAAACAAAATGTAACGCGAGTTATAACTAACACTTGCTGGATATTGCAATCCACAATGATTACATAATTTTGTGTCCCGCCATATTGAGATCCATTGAAGTATTTTCAAACACGTGTTTTGTTAGCCTTTTTTCTGAATACTATCGGCTCATGGTTTTTTTTTCACATTTAATCTGTATTCTGAAATCGGCTGCTGTGGCCATGAATAGAATAGCAACAAAGCTGCCGATAAAGCACAACAACAAACGAACGGCACTTTTTTTCCTGCGCGCTGATTACCGGGGGAAAAGCAGCGAGAGTGGCGGGAACATGAATCGCTTCGCGGAAAAGCGAACGCGGTATCCAGCGCACTGCAAGCGCCGCCGTGGAAAGTCGCAGACGAAACGCGGCAAGCCCCACCCTTTCGCGTCTATGCGCATGCGCTGTGTTTACAAATCTCGCCGCCAGTTTGCGCCACGCGGGCCGACAGCCACGCGTTACCGTGTTCCCTCCAAGAGTGGACCATACTGTACACGATAAGACCCTGTACCCTACGGTTGCCAAAGCGATATTCTCAAGGCTGGTGTCTCACTGCGGTGGTTTTCCGCGATCGGGACGTGAGCTTTCGAACTGTTAAGCCTTGTGTTCGTGAACATTTATGCTAGAATTTCATCTGCGAAATTTTCGGTGTGCATTGCAAGTAGACCCTTTGGCTAACAAAACAATTTTGGTTCGTCAATATTGCTTGTTGGTATTTCTTTTTTTTTCTCGCGCACGCGATTGGGCATCTATAAAGGCACAATAAAGTCACTTATTTCTAACGGCACAAAAAACGTGAGAAATTATTTCTATTTTGCGCCATGTAGGCCAAATACACGACCTCGCTATCACTTCCGGTTGTGATTTTATACTTTATTTTTTATTTTTTGTTAGCTGTTAGTTGTCCCCTCCATACGTAGATGGCGGCGGTAGCAACGAGCCGTCAAATACGGGATACATGGGCTTTTATGGAAGTTACGGTTCCAATTTACATATACCTCGCATGACCTCCGAGATCGGCACAAAAGTTTTGGAGGCAACAAACTAGGGCACATCAATATGCTGTAGAAATTCCCCTTTCTCGCGGAAAACAGTACTGGCAAATGACAACGTGACAAATTATCTAACGTACGCAACAAGCTGTACGCTACACGTGGTGAATCAAATATAAGCTTCTAATTTTAGAATTCTCACGAAGCACCGTAGGGCCAGCCAAAAATTGCCATAGCCGACGGTGTTCACATCGTCCCGGCGTAGTATCGGGAAAAGTTTTCAACAAGCGATACTCGCCCCTCAGTTTTGACTGTGTTGAGAAAAAGTGGTTAACGATTTAGAGTACTTGGTACTCTACTATGGGAGAGCTTCAAGCCGTCCCGTGTGCCTCACACTTTATGAGGTCGCATTGAAGAAAAGCACCTACATGGCTACGCAAAGCGCACGGAGCAACGGTTACTAGAAATGCATCATTCAAACATAGCCTACCTTAAGACCCAAGGAATACAGCAAATGTTTTTCAAGCTAACTTTGTACAAACTGTAAGAAAGTCGCGTTTTTTGCAAATATCTCATTTCTCTTTTCATATACTGACTATCTTTATATATAAAGTTAGGTAATAATGTTTCTTCTGGGAAAAAATAGTTTTAGTAGTGCCGTAAGTTTCTAGCGGCCAACGCTGAGCAAAAGGACAGATGACTGTCGGAGGTTTTGCCGCCTGTTTTTTGTGTCTCTTCTTTTTTTCTGTTTTCTTTTTTCATTGTTTTATGTATTACTTTCACGTCCTTTCTATTTTCCTTTTCTCTCCCCTCTCTCGCGCTTCTTCCTCGTTTCTGTCTTTATTTTGTTTCTCTATCATTCTTTCACTCTGACTCTCTCTCTATACTTGTTCATGACATTAACACCTAATGTCATTCGAAGCGAATGACATCACATGTGCTATGTGACAGGGCATTAGTCATCCCATGCCGGGAAAAGTTACACCATGGCCTCTGAGACAACGGCCGCACGGCGGGTTGCCACGCGGCGCGCCCGCAATCTCGGAAGCCATGTTGACGTAAAGAGAGAGCGCGCGCCGTGAAAGAGAGCGCGAGTCAAGGCGTTGCACGCGCTGCCATGCAGCTGTACCAGGTGCTAGCTCGGCGACGCAATATACGCCATGTAAGGCAGAGGCCGTTCATAATGGCCTCGCATACCTCGAGCTGAATCAACTCGCCTGCTCAAAAAAGAAAAGAATAAAAATAACTCAAAGGCAGACACAAACGTCGATCATTAGGAATAATGCGTGAATGGCTATTCAGTTCGACCACAATTTAGGCGCAGTGCATTATCATCCATGCTTGGTCGAAGTAGCCGTCCTTTGAAAGCATCCACAGTCGTGTACCATTGAACATCGACTGCACAATTCTTAGAAGGACGAGTCATAAACCTCTTCCCAAGGAATGTTGTTGGCACAACGAGACCTGCTCAGGGGAGGATATAGCCATTCATTTAAAGGGGCCGATGGCCTAAAGTATCACTGGAGAGGGGGGCGTGGTCATGATTTTTTTACTAGCAAAAAGCCCCTTCAAGGAATAAATACAGCTGCTCTGTGTTCAGACTCCTTACACTCATTTGTCCTAATTGGTTATAGGAGGTTGACTACAAGCACTGAAGTGAGGGGAGGGGTTGGGGGTGACCACAGACTTTTTGGGTGGGGGAGAGCGATCACCCCTACCACTCAACCTCTGGATTCGCGTCTGGATGCGTGGGGTCATTCACATTGGTCATATCACAAGATAAATCGGTACTGATTTTTCTGCATGTATAGCTGGGTCAAAGGCCCGTGATTTTCTGAAGACTACCAGCGCTACATGACACCCTGGTGCAGAAAAGTGCACTAAGTGTCGGTTGTGTCCCAGCGCAGTAAAGCTCCCCCAAACTGACCGAAATAGAGAACAGTCTGTGCTGATATGGTTGAACATTGTTGAAGATTCCACGTATGGCCTGCACAGCCCTTTTGGTGCATTTCCATCAAACTAAAAAAACAATCAAAAGAAATGTAAGGAATCTTTCGGAGAACGCTCTGTGCTACCATTAGGAAGAACCAAATTAACTCCTTTTGAAACTTCAACATACCTCATGGCATTTTAACAGGAAAAAAAGTACTAGCAAAATGCATTATAGCGTCTTCTCCATTGACGCGAGACCGTTGAATAGTTTTTTGCACGCTTAAGTTCAGCGTCGGTGTCGTCGGTTGTAAGCGAAAAATTGTCTTTTTCGGCGCCGGAAAATCAGGAAAGATGAAGATAAAATAAATAATAAAGAAATCCGCATGAGAGTGAGGATCAAATCAAGGTAGTTTGCGTGACAAGCAAGTGTTGTATACCACACAGCCACGTTTCTACGTAGAAATACGTGGAAATACAGAGAAAATAAGTTTCATGCTTTATAAACACACTCGTCCTGTATATATAAAACGGAAAGAAGTGTATACCTAAGGGCTCGTTTTTGATTGATATGTGGGGTTTAACGTCCCAAAACCACTATATGATTATGAGAGACGCCGTAGTGGAGGGCTCCGGAAATTTAGACCACCTGGGGTTCTTTAACGTGCACCCAAATCTGAGCACACGGGCCTACAAAGAGCTCGTTTTTCCGTGTTTTGGCACAATATCAATGAAATCTAACAGACAATAACCCCAAGGAAAGTATAGGGGAAGTTATTAGACCAATTGTAATGTAAATGTGAAGAAAGAAAAGTGGGTGAAAAGATAACTTGCCGTGGGCAGAAACTGAACCGGTGACCTTCGAATAACGCGTTCGATGCTCTACCACTGAGTCACCACGGCGGCTATCCCCCCAGCCACTTTATTGGGTTTATATGTGAATTTAAATGTGGGAGTGGCAGTCAGCGCCCGCTATAGCCACGGAGGTGAGTGCGGCACACTCAATGAGCCTGTTTGGCGTCACGTAGCACATGTACTTAGTGCGAGCTAGCGAGCTATATATATATATATATATATATATATATATATATATATATATATATATATATATATATATATATATATATATATATATATATATATATATATATATATATATAACAGTAATAATGCGTGATGCAAGCGTATATTGTCAACGGGTGTCAGGACATGTGGTTATCATTACGATTTTATTTCTTAAAGCTGCCCACTCATTACAAAAGGCTCAGACTTTACGGCGTGTATTCCCCTAAGACCACGTGGTAGATGTACAAAGCGTTCGAAAACATTTGACTGGGTGGTAGATCACCTGCTTGCCACGCAAACGGTCTGAGTTCGATCCTCGATCAGACCCAAAGCTTTTAATGATTTTTTTGCATTTTTCTAGATTTTTTTAGTTGCGCACAAGATGATAAATTTTCCGTCAAAATCAATGACACCGACGCCAGAATTTCTACCAAAAGACTTCTTTAACGCTATAGCGTAAAGAAAAATCCCCCTAAATTTGTGCGACAAGTGATCTCGCTGTAGGTTTTACTGCAGTGGGACACCCTGCCTCTTTCCCATATAAACAACAGTTCTCAGGTTGTCTGTTGAGAAAATGATTCACAAGTTTAAATAATTAGCAACCTATTCAAGGGAGACGTCATCACTTGCATCGTGAAGGCAACGCATCGGTATAGAACCGATATCAAACACGGTCGGGCCATTCGTGTTTGTCGGAGGCTTCAACGTGGACATCATGATGTCGTCAACTGCAGCCAGCAACGTCAGTTGCAGCCAGCATTCGTCAACTGCAGTTGACGACTGCTGGCTAGTCTCGCACAAGATGTCTTTTTACGATCTCTGGTGCAGCTCGTACAACAACAAGCGTCCCACCGCCAGCAGAGGGGCCTGTATCGACATTGCTTTCTCCAGTTTCAACTACAACCTCTCATCCAAGACCCCCTCGCCACGTGCTTCAGGCCCCGTAAGATTGCAATCTAAGAAAAACGGGAATCCACAGCTTTGTAATCAGTGATGTAACACTTGTGTACAATTTCATCGATATGTAAATGATTATGCGTGTATATAAATGCATAGTTATGTAAATAATAAACATCGTGTATATACGGGTATATATAATCACCCCTATAACAACGTGACCAGTCCTTACATGATGTGTTCACGGTTTTACAGATAAGCACTGCAGCTTCGCCCCACTGATGATCATTCACGTCTTGGAGGTGGCGGGATTTTTTATGGCATTTATTTTCATAAGCCATATATTGCGCCACCTGAGCACTGTAACTACGTAGGTCTGAATGCTATAAATTCAGTGCGCATGCATATAGTTCACGCAACATAGAGTCCCTGCCAGAGAGAGTGAGTAACATTGGAACATTTCAGCCAACAAGTCTGCAGGAACGTTAAACGTTGAAGCGATACCCCCTTGAAACTGCAAGTCGAAATTCATGAATACAGTAAATGTTTACGAGTACAGGTTCACTTTATTGCGGTCGTTTCTTTTCCAAGTTTACACCAAAACGCACGCTGTGCTATCGACATTTGGTGTTGACATCAGCATTGATTGCGAGCCGCGTGAACAGCACGCTTAGCTTCGCGTTAGCCTTTCTCACTCCGACGTTGCAGGCGCACGGCGCGTTACGTTGGGGTACATCCAATGCGCCCCAAGTTTAATGGTGGAGGTAGGGCATGCACGCCCATCGGCTGACACGACAGCAAAGCTCGGTAACGATGGACAGTCTCAGACTTGCTTGTTAATTTATCTCCCAATGATAACAATCTTTCCGACTGAACGCGCTAAGTATATATTGAAAGTAGCCATAAAAGTAGCCGCGCAGCCAACGGTCAATTTTCTTCGACACACGGGGTCATAAGGTCACCAATACGGCGCAATCAGTGCCTGAAATTTTTTTTGAGGGGGGGGAGTAAGGGGTTCAATCATATTTTACGCATAATCGTGTGCGTATGTGTATACGCAAGCAAAATTGAAAAGTTTCGGAGAAGGGCGTTGAAACAGCCCCCCCCCCCCCCCCCCGGGTACTCCCATGCCTAGAGCGCACTTCAACCACTTAGTGCATACTTTTTCTTCTATGATGTTACTGGAGAAGCTTAAACAGTGTACTACTACAATGTAATCTATCCAGCCTAAAGTGGCTGATATCAGCGAAGCTATCGCTTCAATTACGCCCGTGAAATGCTATCGAACTTTTCATGCACCCACTAAGTGGGAATGGGCGATGTAACGTGTGGGCCTTTTGTAATGGGTGGCAGGCTTTAAATCACGAAGTCGTTTTCATAATCACATGTTCTGACGCTCAATGGGAAGGCCCGCTTGTGCCGGCAATATTACTGCGATGTGAAATGTTGCATTGGGAAGCCTGTATACAGGACGCTTGTGTTTGTAAAGCACGATTGTTATTTTATTGCATTTCCAAGCAGACGAAGTTATTTTCACTGATTTTCCTAGCAGACATCGTCACTGCGTGGTATGAAACCAGTCCTCACTAGGACCAGAAAATTTTTATTATTTATTTTAATTGCATCTTTCTCGATTTTTCGGTCACGCACAAGATGATTTTTCACTCAAAATCAACGACGCCGACGCTGACGCCGAAATCTCTTCGAAACGAGCTCTTGAGCGCTATTGCGTTAATATGTCGAGATACGGAATGTTCATGGATGAAACCCGCTCTGGAGGTTGCTTTTCCGCTATATTCACTCAGATTACTGTATGTCATCGATGTATACCCGTGAGGTCATTTGTGGGTCCAGCCTCAGCCTCTATTACAAAGTTTTTACATTTCGTCTGCATAAACGCAGGGTGCCCCGTCCGCAGCTTCAGAATATGCATACACCCTCTAAGGCATGGTGTTTTTGCATTATTCCCTAAGACATGAATTATGAAGCACTTTCTGCAAATGTCTAAATTTCCCCCAACATACGTTCAATGCACTCAATATTGCACATTAATAAAACAAATTAAGCAATTTATTTTAGGCAAACTTTGCTAATTTATTTTAATTATCCGATATTTAAATCTTCGGTGAATTCACAGTCAGTCATGTTGAATCTTTACACACACAAAACAGAAGTTCTTAAGCTCAAAATGCGCGCGTAGCTCGTTTCCGGCCACATTCATTTTGAGCAAAGAGAAATTTAAAAAATATATGACGTTGGTTCTGGAACACGGCACGTCAAGCGACCCGTCGGACATCGTGCCTTCACCAAAGTAGGCGGCTGCAGTCACACGCAGCATAATATGATTAAGTCACGAAACGTTGACTATACAAAAGCTAATTTATACTTGCGCATTGCATCCTGTCTTTTCTTTCCAACTGGTCCAATGAACTCGCAAAACAAGCTGCATCCACAGATGTGGACGTACACCTCGAAGGAATAAAGCGATTTTTCAGTGTCAAGAACCGTGGAAACAGCGAATACTCTAATTAGCCGTCTGCGCCATACACGCAGGGGCACCCACCGTCGACACTGCATTACTGACGATTATGTGGCCACCACCGTCGCTTGTATGTAGCTGGAAGAGGTTGTATTTCGTGAGAAATATAGCTCAAACACGCGAGCACGTGAAAAATGGCCTCTAAACCGAGATAACGTGATACGTGAATGGCGCTGCCGAAACCGGAGGAGAAAAGAGGGGCATTGTTTTCCTGTCTGTCAGCCCTCCCCCAGTGGAGAAAAGGACAAGCCACCATCCCCATATGGCGAAGCCCACCATGGACCTCCTCTTTATTCCTTGTTACAATCTCATGATGATGAATCTGTGGCTTGTATGCCGGAAGCGGCTTGGGTAGCGGCTTAGTAGTGAGACCAGATAGCGGAACTATCGGTGTTGGACAAACCTGGTGAACTGCGTGGCGGAACATGTCCCGAAACGGCTGCCATCGAGTTAAGCTGCCACCGAAACGCAAGAGCCCTAGTTTGGGCAATCGTGTGCTACACTCACGTTTAGGTCATGCCATTCATGTCTGTTGCCGAGGTGGTTGGCGGATCCCCATCAGTGGTTGTAGGTGAATGCGCCGTCGAAGGAAGTGCGGAAACTTTAAGCCTGTCCATGTGATGCTCGAGCAGGGCCAATGCGCTGGTAGCAGCTTCTTCATACTCCATGACGGAGTCGTAGCTTTCTGCCACTTGCTCGTCTGCAAGGAAGGTTTCCAGCTGGGCGTTCAGTGCGGCTAACTCTGTCTGGACCGCCTTCAACCAGCTGTGGGGGATGTGAAGCATCGAGAGGGCAAACTGAGCGGACTGGATGAGCTGGGTGACATCATTCAGAATCCTCATACTTTGTGCACAACGAGATGTCCGCTTGGCCTTGGTACTGTTACGACCGGCCCTAGGGAACCAAGCAAGAGGAGTTGCGGGGAGAACCGGTTTTTGACCGACTGTGTCGTCGACCCCCACCTCCCCATTCAGGCTCCCCCCTCTCGCCGGGAGAATTCCGGAATCTGCTGTGCGTTCGTGACCATGTTTGGGCATTTTTTAGGGCGCCGAGACCATATATGGACATCGTGTTAGGTTGTGCCACTCCATGTGTTGTGAGGTGTGTTTCCCCCTCCCTCGTGGTCGAGGTGCCGGGGCCACCGTATTGGCTGACGATGCGGACAAGGCGCCCAGTGTTGGCAACGCGGCGCTATAAAATGCCGAAGACGTTTTGTATCTCTCTCTCTCTCTTCTCTCTTTGGATCAGTTGATCACTTCTTCACATGTAAATAAATCTCTGTCGTTTGTTCGGGCGCTTCTTCTCACTGAATTGTTGGACGATGGATCCTGCTACAGGGCCAGCTACCGAAAACGAGACCGGCAGGACCCGGAGTCCCAACAACTGGATGGCAGCGGCGGGATGCCGATAACCCCGAAAGCGACCACTGGACGGAGTGAGCCCGAAGTCCAACAACGGGACGACAGGAGAAGGATGACACGAGCTCATCGACTTCCAGAGGGAATCGAACGGCACTTCTGAGAGGCACGACACCGGAGACATGACTGCGAACTGCGTGAGTGCCGGCTTTCTCTGTTAAATTTTACCAGGCATTTACTCTATGTGTTAAGTAAAAGCTGGTAGAGAGGGGCTGTCTTGGTCATTGAGTTAACAGGTAACTTACGTCAGGCAGAAATTGTATGATAGCTTGGTTAAGCTCTTTCTGTCAGTGGCGTCAAGGTTAACAGTGGCAGGGCAAGATTCCGTATAAGAGCTTTTTGAAGCTTTATTTGTAGACTAAGTTAACGGAAAACTTGAGGCAAGGCAGGAACCTAGAGCTGTCGTTGCCGTCAAGGTTAATTAGTTGCAGGACAGGAATCTTTGTGGAACAGAGACAGCGGTACTGGAGGCAGCCATGAATCTGAAACCCCTGCGAAAGTCCATGTTGTTGCTACTTGCAAGGGAGTTGAATCTGGAGGTGTCGGACTCTCAAAGAAAGCCAGAGCTGATAGAGGCGATTCTCGCATTGGGGGCGGAGGATGACGAGCTGTCAGAATGTGTCGAGGAGATTCAGGAGAGGCAAGCGGCAGAGGCCGAAAGAAAGGCGGCCGCGGCCGAGGCCGAAGGAAAGGCGGCGGAGGCCGAAAGGAAAGCGGCAGAAGCCGAGGCAGATAAGATGCGAAAGCATGAGCTTGAAATGAAGCGCCTCGAGCTAGAGATTAGCCATAATAGTAGAGCAGGAGGCAGCGAGGCATCCGGTACCGCAGAGCGGGTCAGGTTCAAAATGACGGACCTAATGAGATCGTACAAGCTAGGGGAGGACATTGGGCTGTTCCTCGTCAACTTTGAGAGAACTTGTGAAAGGCAAGGTTTCAGCCAGGATACATGGCCTCAACGCTTGTTATCCCTACTTCCGGGGGAGGCCTCAGAAGTAATCGCGCGCCTCACGAAAGAGGAGGCTGACGAGTACAGTGAGGTAAAGTCGAGCCTTCTCAAGAAATACAGGTTGTCAGCGGAAGGTTTCAGACAAAAATTTCGCAACGCCGTAAAAGAGAACAATGATTCATACTCGGAGTTTGCTTACGAGTTAATGGCCAACATGGGGGAGTGGTTCAAAGAGGCAAAGGCGTATGGGAATCATGACAAGGTGCTCGAGTGTATCGGTCTGGAACAATTCTATCAAAGGTTACCCGAAAAGGTGAGGTTCTGGGTGCAGGATAGACCGGACGTGAACACCGTAACAAAAGCCGCCGAGCTCGCTGAAGAATTCGTTACGCGCCGTGCCCTCGGGGCAAACAGCGAGCCTAAAAGGTAAAAATTCCTACTACAGAATAAGGCGCCGTTTAAAAACAACCGACAAGTCTCGCGCAAAAGGGTGAGGAAAACAAGGCATCTAACCATGGGGCGTCGGCAGAGGCAAGCAAAAAGAAATTTGAGGCGAAAAAACCGGCGGCTTGTTTCAATTGCCACGAAACAGGGCACTTCGCCAAACATTGCCCGAAAGAAAAGGTGGCCTTTTTATCTATAAATGAAGCCGACGAGAACATGAAGTTGCTAGAGCCCTATATGTACGACCTTACCGTGAAGGGCAAGCAGTGTCGGGTTCTAAGAGACTCCGCAGCCACTATGGACGTAGTTCATCCGTCCTTTGTTCAGTCCGGACAGTATTCAGGAAACTGTGCCTGGATTAGACAAGCCGTAGAAGCAAACAGTCAGTGCCTTCCCGTAGCTAAAGTTTCCTTAAAGGCGCATTTGGTACGTTGGAAACGGAAGCCGCGGTATCGCCATATCTACCCCCTCAGTATCCTTACTTATTTTCAAACAAGTCAGATCAAATGCTGAAGGAGAAAGGTCTAACGTTGGGAGAAGGCATAGTGCAGGCACTGACTAGATCGAAGGCACGTGTGCTGGCTGCGAGAGCAACATTCACTGAGGCAAACAAGCCACAAATCGACAACGGGCCTCGTTGCGAGTTGGACACCACGGTAACAAATCGACTTGTGCGAGAACAGGCTGCAGAAGCCGTAGTCGCGGAGACAACCATTCCTAAAGGTGACGATGAACCTCCTCCCGAATCGGAAGGGGTCAATTACGCCTCGTTGACCGAGCAAATAGAAAATGCCGTTGCTCCCAAGCCGATTCCTGGTAGTACAGAGGATAGAACAGAGGGTGACACATTCCAGGTACTACGAAATACAAAAGAGTTGTGTGTCATGCCAACTTCGGATAATTTCAGTCGGCTGCTGCAGGTGAGCCCCGCTTCATTAATAACCGAACAAAAGGGGGACCCGACGCTTAAGCAATTCCAGGACAGTTCGAAAGAGGGAATCGCCAAACAAAATGTGAGATTCCAAGAGAGGAGCGGCATGCATACTCTATCGAAAATATCTAGATAGGCGAGGAGTAGAGTTTGACCAGGTAGTCGTACCTCAGGCGTATCGTCAGGATTTGCTTAGTTTGGTGCATGGAGGATCATGGTCAGGCCACTTAGGCGTAAAAAAGGCGAAAAATCGTCTTTTACAGGAATACTACTGGCCTGGATGCTTTAAAGATGTAGAAAGGTTTGTAAAATCTTGCGATGTGTGTCAGCGAGTGGGTAAGCCGGGAGATAAGGTGAAATTTCCAATGAAGCTGGTACCCGTAATAGGGGAGCCCTTTCGTCGGTTGGTAATTGACACAGTAGGTCCTTTGCCCACGACAACTTCAGGCTACCGTCACATCCTGACCTTAATCTGCCCAGCTACTAAATTTCCAGAGGGGGTCCCGCTAAAAGAGCTAAGTTCCATGGAAGTAGTGAACGCACTTCTGCCCGTGTTTGCCCGGGTAGGCTTTCCTGCCGAGATACAATCAGACCAGGGCACCATTTTCACGAGTGCCTTAACGACAACCTTTCTAGAGCGGTGTGGCGTGAAATTATTGCATTGTTCAGTCTACCATCCACAGTCGTACTCGATAGAAAAGCTTCACTCCGTGATGAAGCGAGTGTTAAGAGCCTTATGTTTTGAACGAAAAACTGACTGCGAAATGTGCTTACATGCAACGATGTTTGCACTAAGAACTGCACCACATGAGACAACAAGGTTTACGCCAGCGGAACTTGTTTACGGCCGCAGACTGCGGTCTCCTCTTCGTATGCTGAGAGAGTCGTGGGAAGGTCAGGGTGATGATCCTGTAGTAGTGGAATATGTCCTCAGCTTATTGGATCGTCTAACAAAAGCCAGAGAACTGACCGAGAGTGCGGTGACCAAAGCACAGCAGAAGGCTAAGCATTACTACGATGGGACAGCTAAAGCGCGACACTTTGCTGTAGGAGACAGGGTCATGTTGTTGAGGCCCTCCCAAAAGAATAAGCTTGAAGTGCAATGGGTCGGCCCGGCCGAAATTACTCGAAAATTGTCTGACACCAACTATGTGGTAAAATTACCAGGAAGTCGTAAGGTACACCAGGTGTATCATAGCAACTTACTCAAACCCTATAAAGAGAAGGAAGCCATCGTGAACATGACTTTAAATGTTCCGGAAGAGGTTCCGGCAGAAATCCCTGAATTAGCTCCCGAATCGGACGAAGTCCCGATCGAGAAAAGAGTTGAGGATTTAGTATCAAAGTCACAACTGACAATGAAGCAGAAGCAGGAATTGCGTGGTCTTTTGACCGAGTTTCAGGACAGATTTGTAAGCGAGCCAGGCCGGACATCCGTCCTCACTCATGACATAGAGCTTACCTCGTCGGAACCGGTAAGATCTAAGACGTATCGGGTGTCACCTCGCCGGCTTGGGCTAATAAAAGCAGAGGTTAACAGGATGCTGGATTTGGGCGTGATTGAGCCGTGTGAAAGTGATTACACTTCCCCGTTAATTCTTGTGGAGGTACCCGGCAAAGATCCGCGTCCTTGCGAAGACTATCGTAAGTTAAACCTCATCACCAAGGATCAGACATACCCAATTCCCCACATTGAGGAACGCGTCGAGAGGGTAAGCAGCGCGGAATTTATCTCAACGCTAGACCTATAGTGAGAGGTTACTGGCAGGTGCCGCTCACTGAGAGGGCAAGCCGGTATGCTGCTTTATTTCACCATTGGGGACATTACGCCCTAAAGTGTTGAGTTTCGGCCTAAAGAACGCGCCTTACTGCTTTTCAAACTTAATGGATAAGGTTTTGCGGGGTCAAGAGGACTTCACATTGCCTTATTTGGACGACGTCGCCGTGTTTTCCTCGTCCTGGCCAGAACACTTGGCGCATTTGAGAGCAGTACTGACACGCCTACGCGAAGCAGGTTTAACGGTCAAGGCGCCCAAGTGTCAGCTAGCACAAGCAGAGGTACTCTATCTCGGGCATGTTATCGGTCGAGGGCATCGCCGTCCCTCTGAAATGAAAGTGGCAGCTATCCGAGACTTTCCCCAGCCCGAACGGAAACCGATATTCGGGCTTTTCTTGGAATGGCTGGTTACTATCGTAAGTACATCCCTAGATATTCCGACATTGCCTGCACTCTTACTGACGCGTTGCGCAAGACCGAGCCCCAAATGGTCGACTGGGATGAGGAGAAAGAAAAGGCTTTCCGCGTTTTGAAAGCGGCCTTGTCGAGCCAACCTTTGCTTAGTTCACCGGACTACTCGAGGCCTTTCATAGTCCAATGCGACGCTAGTGATAGAGGCATGGGGGCAGTTCTTAGTCAAAGGGATGAAGGGGATCAAGAGCATCCCGTCCTCTATGTTAGCCGGAAACTCACCCTTCGCGAGCAGGTTTACAGCGCTAGCGAAAAGGAATGTGCGTGCTTGGTTTGGGCAGTCCAGAAACTGGCTTGTTATATTGCCGGAAGCAAGCTCATTGTGGAAGTGGACCATTGTCCTCTCACCTGGCTACAGACCATGTCCTCTAAGAACGGCCGCCTGCTGCGTTGGAGCCTCGTTTCGCAACAATATACGTTTGAAATACGCTACAAAAAGGGTGTACTCCATGGCAACGCTGATGGCTTAAGTCGATGTCCCTGACGCGAGAGGATGTCTCGAGAACTCTGGCATTTTTTTTCCTGACCTAGACAAGGGCTAGTGATTGTTTTTGTTTTACTCTTTTAGGTGTACTTGTTTGAAAACGTTGAAGACACGGCTAGCCAGGGTTTCGGGTTCCGTGTGCTTCCAGTGTTGTTGTTTTGTGTCACCTTAACGTATGAGTAACATTTTGAATAAATTGTGTATTTCCTTTAATATCAGTTAAAGGGGAAAATTGCCTGGTGGAGTTTGGCGGAATTGTCCGGCACTCACCGGCTGAGTAGTTGTGTTTTCATGTGCGTATGTGATGTCTGTTGAGCCCACAATGAAGCAGGTGGTGCCCTCTACTTCATCAAAGACGGTAGTCACCAAACCGACTGCCGGCCCTGATCTCTCCGGACAGTGGCTGCAAACCTCAGCCCATCGAGATATTTACCCCCCCCCCCCCCCCCGCGCGAGAGACTGTTACGACCGGCCCTAGGGAACCAAGCAAGAGGAGTTGCGGGGAGAACCGGTTCTTGACCGACTGTGTCGTCGACCCCCACCTCCCCATTCAGGCTCCCCCCTCTCGCTGGGAGAATTCCGGAATCTGGATTGGTTCTTAAGAGAAAGGAAGAGAAAAGTGAGCCCCGTTATTGTCTGCTTCAGTGAGCGACACCGCCACAGAGCTCACAAGGAATGGGGGTGAGGAGGGTTAAAGGGTAGAAGTAAAGGTATAGAAAAGAGGAGGAAGAAGCAACAACAAACTGAGGGGATAGGAGAGACAGGAAAGATGGAAGAACGGTCACTGGAGGCCGAGGACGGGGTACACTTGCGAGAGATGTTGTCCGCGTCTGTAGATGGCGTAGAGCAAGACCAGTAAATCAGAGCTGCGCTGTCGTCGAAGGTCGTCGGCGACAGGAGATGACGTAGGGCGAGCCCAGTCGGCCAGAGCTACGATGACGCCGAAGGTCGCGAGCGCGCGGGCGCACAACCGTTCGGCACGAAATCCAGGGAGCGTCTCCAATTCCGGAATCTGCTGTGCGTTCGTGACCATGTTTGGGCATTTTTTAGGGCGCCGAGACCATATATGGACATCGTGTTAGGTTGTGCCACTCCATGTGTTGTGAGGTGTGTTTCCCCCTACCTCGTGGCCGAGGTGCCGGGGCCACCGTATTGGCTGACGAGGCGGACAATGCGCCCAGTGTTGGCTACGTGGCGCTATAAAATGCCGAAGACGTTTTGTATCTCTCTCTCTCTCTCTTCTCTCTTTGGATCAGTTGATCACTTCTCCACATGTAAATAAATCTCTGTCGTTCTTTCGGGCGCTTCTTCTCACTGAATTGTTGGACGATGGATCCTGCTACGGGGCCAGCGACCGAAAACGAGACCGGCAGGACCCGGAGTCCCAACAGTACGCTCTGTTACGTCCAGGCAGCGGAAAGACGTCCCAGATCGGAAGCAACAACTCGAGAAGATGAAGGCTAGCTTGCCGAATCTTTGGCACCAAAAACAAAGTGGAAAATCTCTCTCTAGTCTTTATTGGCGCTGCGCGCAATGCCGTCCAAACATGGCGTCCATTCCAAACCAAGTGCCCAAACAGCATCTGCCCCACTACCTGTTCGTCTTCGTCTCTTCGCGTAATTTCCTACACCCCCTTCGCTAGCGTTGCGGGCAAACGGCAGATGATTGCGTGCAATCCTCCGTTAACTATTATAACACGAAGAAAAATAAACGAAAAAAAAGGTGAGCGAAAGATGGGTATCAAAATGCGCACCCAACCCCGCCTTCATTTAATACAGGCATTGCATCACGGCAGCTACGTCACAGCCAATATCTCAGCAGCTACATAGCCAGGTGGGTCATTAGGTGTGGCTGTGTGCGTTGTGTCAGTTCATATCACCGCTGGCCGCTACTATAATGCGCTCTAAGCTGCCGGTTTGCATCAACGATACCGACGCATGAGTGCGACAGATACCAAAGCGCGCCGCCCTTTCCACTTTTCTTCCGAGAACGGCAGCTGCAAATCAGCCAATGTAGGGTGCGAGATTATACGCCACGCGCTCACGTGTTCAAACTGATATTGCTAACGATAGTACATCATTGCGGAAGTACTATAAAGAGTCAAGAGCGAGCCCGGAAAGCAATGGCCATCTGGAGCAATAACTCAGATACAGATAGCAAAAATAATCGAATATGTGGCTATGCGCTCTGTTATACAACATGCATCCATTTAATAAATATTTCCCGACGCAAAAGTATAGAGTGTTCAAGTCCGTACGACAATGCCGCATATCTATCTCGCTTGCGTAATGCGAAAATTGTGGCTCAGTTGCGTAATGCGAAAATTGTGGCTCAGTGAACTGTAACACAAAGCGTGCGCGCTATACAATAAAATACCGTGATGTATAACAATTCACCCGATAAGACAAATTAGTCAACACGCTTGACATCTCTAAGGGTAATTCGCGTGCGCGATCGATTCGCAACTGCCACAACGACAGAAGGTACCAAAGGCGAGCGCAATTTTCGGAACTTCGCCGACGACAGAGACCAAGCAGCTTTGAGGATGGGTTTTCGTTTTTTTGTAAGCAGATATTTCGAATGCTTCGCACCGTCTTAACGGTAGCAATTTACAAAAAAAAAATGAAGCAACAACAACGCAGCATTAGGTATATACACCAGAGAAGAGAACACGTGGCCTCGTAAATTGAATTTGACTCGAGAGATAACAAGATCAGCAGAGCGAAAGGAGAGGTTAGCTGTGAATTCTATGAATATAACAGGCTTTGTAATTACTAGAGACGTTTTTTTTTCGTTCAAGTGAATCCAAAAGAAGAAAAAAGGAACAGCCTACAATGTTACAGGTTAGTGGCAGAAATTATGCAGTATAATGAACAAAAAACGAGGAATAAAGAAAGCATTTCTCGCCGGCCGCGAAGAAAACTGCGGCGGTTGACATCATCGAGTATATATATATATATATATATATATATATATATATATACATATGTATATATATATATATATATATATATATATATATATATATATATATATATATATATATATATATATATATATATAAGATCTAACATACAAAAATGCCAAGGAAGGTATAGGGGAATTCATTAGACCTAATGCTAATGTAAATGTGAAAAAAGTGAAGTGGGTGAAAATATAACTTCCCGTAGGCAGGAACCGAACCTGCGACCTTCGAATAACGCGTTCGATGCTCTACCACTGAGTTAACACGGCAGCTATTCCCCAGCCACTTTATTGGATTTATATGTGAATTTAAACGTGGAAGTGTCAGTCAGCGCCACCAGTAGTCATTGCGGCGAGTGTGGCACACTCTTCTGTGCCTGTTTGGCGTCACGTAGCACGTAAACTTATTACGAGCTGGCAGCTTACCAATAGTCCCTCGTATACAACCTTAAGGCTCCAAGTCTGCCAGTACGAGACCCTTGTTAATGAATTAAGGAAACAAGTGTATACTTAAGGGCTCGTTTTTTTTAAAAAAACAGCGGACGCCGGCTGTTTTTTACACAATATTAATGAGATCTAAGAGACAAGAATGCCAAGGAAAGTACAGGGGAAGTTATTAGACCGAATGTTGATGTAAATGTGAAGAAAGAAAGAGAAGTGGTTATAAATATATATATATATATATATATATATATATATATATATATATATATATATATATATATATAATTATTGAAAGAAAAAGAAGCACGGGGACCGTGTGGGTGGGGTCCCCTATTTTAGGGCTCCAGTGGCTTGATCGGTCCGCTGCGCCTGGTCCAGTAAAGGAGTGCTAGTTGCCCACCCAGACCCTCGCTGGCCAGCAAAGTCTTGCACTGCTTTCTTTCGGAAATTTTGCCAGCTGTTTGCAGCGAGCTGATTTCGCTTGGCCTATTCTGACAATATCACTTGATTATGGCGAGAGTGAGCCTTCCTCCGCACCAGGGACAGCTATCGCTGTACATTGCGGGGTTAATGACGTGTTTCAACGAATTATTGGGATATGTGCGTGTGTTTGTATACGACGCCAGTCTTAAGAGTTCTGCCCGGTGAGACTTGGCAGCCAATTTTCTGAGCGAGCAGGCACCCGTCAGCGCTGCAGCCGCCATCTGCGACTCTCGGGTGGCCTTGGCCGCGATGTCGCGCGAAGAGGACGCCAGCCTCCTCGTGCAGAGGGTCGCCCGGAACTTGGAAACTACGCACCGTGCAAGAAAAGGGATGTCACCTTTAGCTGCACTGGGTGCCTTCAGACTTCGGGATGCCCGTCATTGAGGCGGCCTACTGTTCCACGAAGGATTCGCCCGACCCCGACAACAGCGTCAGCAACTTCGTATGCTCCGCGGACGCCGGCTGTCTCCTGACCGCCCGCAACGTGCGCCAGCGTCATCCTGATCCTCGCGTCGTAGCCGGAAAGCCGCCGCGGCTGCTGCCTCTCAGGAGACTACCTAGATGGGACCGCGGTTTCCTTCTCCGTCTCCGCACTGGAGACAACTACACTGCCGAGCGGAAACATCAACACTCCATGGCGTGGCAGTCCATACTGCACGGGCTGCGGCGACCTGGAGACCCTGGACCACCTGTTGCCTCATTGCCCGGCCTGTGACGCGAACATACAAGTGATGCTCGCCATGTACGCAGCTCTCGGCCTGCCTCGAACAACAACTGAGCACCTACTGTTCCCGAACAGCTGCCGCGAGAACATCAAGCGTGCCTTCTCTGCGCTGCTGGACTTTGTTGACGGAAGCGGATTGCGCCAGCGAATATAAAGAATTCACGCCGCGTGATTTTGGTAGACAATCTGTGCGTCCCCACTTCTCTGTTTTTTTTTTCTTTTCTATCACTCTCTATTTTTTACTCTATCCTCTCTCTCTACTCTAGTCTATTACCCCCCCTCTTTTTTCCCCTTCCCCTGTGAACCACTGCTAAGATGTTGCACTTAACGGCAGACAGTTGCGGGGTTCACTTTTTTTTTCCAACCTTAAAAACCACTCCCCAAGAACAGGATGTGGTGCACTGTGCTTTCGTCGCACAAGCCGTTCGTGCTCAAAAATGTCTCGCGGTAGTCGGAGTGGTCGGCCGCTCGGCTGGTGAAAGCACAAGCTGCGCCGTCCGCTCTCTCACTGCAATCGAATCCCGGGCACCAGATGATAGCATGGTCCTGCGTTAAGTACGATCCGAAGAGGTGAATGCTCATGTGTGGTTATTCTTCCGGTGAGAAAGAGTCTACATGTGACCATGGAATCGGTAAGAAAAATTGGCATACTTCCACGTATGTACATTGGGAATCAATGATATGGGAAGCACGAACAAAGAAGGTTGATATGTCGCTTAAAAAATCACCACAATGTTACGAGGAGGACATAAATTTTACCGTACATGACGTCCATATTATGATTATTATGTTTCGACGTGTCATTTACCTTCGTCGTCTAATCACGTCACGCGATAACAAATTTGGCATATGTTGAGCTAGCGAAACGGGCGTGAGCGTGCTAAGAGCCTAGCATATAGTCAAGTTTTACATGACACGCATGCCTTAATTAACTATCATGTTTGGACGTGTCATTTACCTTCGCCGTCTATTCACGTCACCTAATACTAAATTTGGTATATGTGAAACTTGTGAAACGGCCGCGAGCGTGCTATACAGCATGTATTCACGTTTTGCATGACATGCATGTCATTGTTATCATGTTTGCACGTATCATTTACTTTCGCCATATATTCACGTCATGGGATACCGAATTTGGTACATGTTAAGCTGACGAAACAACCACCAGCGCATCATGAGAGCGGTATGTAGTCATATTGTTACATGACACGCATGCCTTGATTGTCATGTTTGGACTTGTCATTTACCTTCGTCACTCATTTCCGTCACGTAATCCCTATTGAAAATCCTGGGTTGGTGGATGCTAGAATTGTTGATGGATATGGGTAGAAGAATAGTGAATAAGGTGGCAATAATAGTGGATATGGTGAAAGCTGTAGTGGTCATGATGGCGGATGACGGCGAGAGTGGAAAAAATGTCGGCAGATGGTGGTGGTGGTTGATTGATTGATATGTGGGGTGTAACGTCCCAAAACCAATGGTGGTGATGGTGGCGAGCCAATGGTGGTGACAGTGGAAAACGGCCGCTGATGGTGGCGATGCAAAACGTACTTGGTGGATGGCTTGGTGAACAAGCTGGCTGACGATAGCGTGATGGAAGCTTGGTGGATGGTGGTGGCATGATGGAAAAGCAGATGGCAGTATGTGAAATCATTTACTCTTAGTGTTTCACTCTGAAATGCGCAAAGAAGTATGTTTACGGTCGACCGAAACTAACGCTGGTCAATACGCTTGCTAGCACGTTTTTTTTTTTTTATTTCTGGAGTGTCAACAACGCTTCAATTTTTGTGGAGCGTACACGGCCGTGAATGTTTACATTTCGTGCACGTACTTAGATCAGTTTGACATGCGCGATGTTGCTTTGTTGTAACGTTTAGAAAACTAGAGGTGTCTCTGCGAACAGCGACAGTAAATGTGTTACATCGCCACGCAGTTGTCGAGAGATAAATGAGCTTTAGTTCACAATTGCTCCTTTCAACGATATACGAAAATGTCACGGACACTTGATGTCACCACGCCAGAAACGCAACTCTGGCAATTATTGCACACTTAATTATTTAAGCCACACTTTTATGTTGACAAAGTGCATACGACGCAAAAAATGCATCAACTTTTAACTACGACATGCGTCGAGACAAACCCCCAGCGAGTTTGACTTTCACCCTTCTGTTCTACCACCATGACTTCCACCAAATTTTAGGCCTTCCGACCGAGCCCTTAGAAGTGTTATCGGCGATCCTGGGTTTCAGAATACACGATTTCGACGAGTAAGAATGACAATACAGCACACCCGTGGCATCGTTTAACCTAAATGAAGCATTTTTTCTTGTGTGCGGTGTCCGCGGAAGAAGCGACAAACATCGATGCGACGCGCTTCCAGCACTTCCAGCAAACGCAACCGTCTCCCCTCACCGTCATCCGCCGATCGCACTCGGCGGCACTTCTCTGGCTCTTATGCGAGAGAACACAGACTTGGAAATTCGTATGCTTATCGAACCAATATGATAGCATGATGTTTCCGGCGCACTGCATTCGTTTTGGTCAAGCCGTTATGTAGTTGTTGCTAATGATGGAGCTACAGCAGTGCGTTGGCACGACTGCACTGTACGTCGCGGGAAAACATCACAATACTTAATCAATTGTGTGGGTGATATATCGAATGAGACTAGAAGTGTCATAAATCCTCAGCAGATGTCGCCCTTTGGAACAAGCGAGAAACGAATGTTAAACTTGACAGCAACTGCCGATAAACCTCACACCACATTTTTTTGTGGTTGTGAATTGTAACATAAACATAGCGCTCTTGCCATTCGCGCAGTGGCGATCGTTACTGGCAGCAATGGTTAGTGTTTAATGAATGTGGAAATTTTAGTTGCAAGTACAGATCGCATATATATCTCCAGTATGCAATAAACAAAACTAAAGTTGAACCATCAGTTCGAAGGTTGACTGGTTATTTAACGACGAACATTTCCCATATATCGGCATGGCGCAGTTGTTATTGTGTTCAGTTGGAAATCTGAAGGTTGCGCGTTCTAATCTACGTGGTCGGGAGTTGTTTTTTTTTTTGGAGGGGGGGGGGGGGGCAGAGTGATTTCTACACCACTTGTCACACAATAGTTTTTATTTGTTTTGGGTTGTTGTTGTTTTAGTGGCAGATCTCGTAACGATGGTTCTGACGCCTTTCGCGCTCTAACATTGTGGGCACTGCAGCATCCATGGCACAATACGCCACCATACATCATGTGCCGCCAATATCTACAGCACCATAATTCACCCCAATGGTGGATGGTAAGATCCACCATTCTAATGGTGGACGTTTTTTCAATAGGGATACCAAATTTGGTATATAGAAAACGAGCAAAACAGTAGCGAGCGCATCATGAGCGTGATACGTTGTCATGTTCTTACGTGACACGCATTCTATGATTATCACGCTTGCACCAGTCACATGCCTTCGTCAATCCTTCGCGTCACGTAATACCAAATTTGGTACATGTGAAGCTAGCGAAACGACCGGAAGCGCACTATAGGAGCGTATCATGTAGTTATGTTGTTACTTCACGCGCATGTCATGATTATCATATTTGAACGTGTTATTTAACTTCATCGTCTGTTCGCGTCACGTATAACCGAATTTGGAACATATTGAAGCTAGTGACATGGCCGCGAGCGCACTATGAGCGTAGGATGTAAGCATTTTTTTACATGACACGCATGTCATGATTATCATGTTTGCACCTGTCATATGCCTTCCTCATCCATTCCGTCACGTAATACCAAACTTCGTATATCTGAAGCTAGCAAAACGACCGCGAGCGCATCATAGGCGTGGCATGTAGTCATGTCGTTACATGACACGCATGTCATAATTATCATGTTTCCATCACTCATACCCCTTTATCATCCGTTCATGTCACGTAATACCAAATTTGGTACTGGGTAAACTGGTGTGCGCACAAAAACCAGACAAACGACAGCAGAGAAGAGACAGGGACAAGCGCAGACTTTCAACTCCGCGCTTGTCCCTGTCTCTTCTCTGCTGTCGTTTGTCTGGTTTTTGTGCGCACACCAGTTTACCCAGTATTATGAACCAACTCGCCCAGCTACAAGTTTTATCAAATTTGGTATATGCGAATCTAGCGAAATGACGGCGAGTGCACCATAAGCATGTCATGTAGTCATGACTTACATGCCATACATGTCATTATTTCCACATTAGGGTCTTTCACTTGCATTCGTCATGCAGTCATGTCATGCCATACCAGTTTTGTCATATGAACATGTCATATGAACGAAACCACCGCAAGAGCAGCAAGGTCATGAAATGTAAATCACGACATTCATGACATATATGTCATGACTTTCATGTTATGGCACGTCATTTATGCTCGTCATAAAGTCATGCTATGCCATACCATTGTTAGTCGTCTAAGTTTTCCCAGATACGCTACCTGTGTGACCGTGCCGGGCACGAGGCTTCTTCATGCCGAGCGAAAAACAGACAGCCCTTCTGTGATATTTATCAGGAAGCGGGCTATCAAATGAGCAATGACTGTTAGAAGAACAGCGGAGAGGGACGAGCTACGTGCGCAGTGCACGTGATTTCAGCTGAACGGGAAGAAACGGAAGACACCGGAAAGATTGCAAGCTGCGCCGTAAATGAGGTCATCAGTTTATGTAAGAGAGACAAGAAGATGAAGGACTACGGAGCTGCGAATGATAGGCTTATTCCGGTATCAGTTGGAAGGGTTTTCAGGAGACCAGTGAAAATACTGCGCGACTCAGGCGGCAACACGGTCATTGTACAGCGAAACTTGGTCCCCGACGTTGCCTTAAAATGAAGAAGAGGTCACATCACCCTTGCAGACGGAACATCCCAAGAACTTCCCTAAGCTTGGATAGACCTCTCCTCACTGTATTTCACGGCACGTCTACAGGTGACATGTATGCCCCGTCCTCTATATGAAGTGATTATATGAAATATACCAGGGGCACGACCACTTAACGATACTGACCTGGATTGTTCGCATAGGGGAGATCTGGAGAGACACGCTCCGAAAGGACCCGAACAACGCGCAACGCTAAGTCCAGCGAGTCTAGCAACCATGAGATGCAGGTAATCGAATTGTCGGTATGGAGAAGGGACAAGGTACTCTGCCATCAAAACAGAAGGTCTTTATACTGCTCGAAATGACGATCCATCACTAAGTTCATGTTTTAAACAAGTTGATGTGGTTCGCTATAATAAGTGGGGTACCCGCGAAGTGTTCGTTATGAAAATGGATTACTTTTCAGAGACTGCAGGCTTCGCAATGGAAAGAAGTTCAAACAAGTTGTTTTGTCCCAGTGCTTGCGAAGATATGTCTTAAGGGTCACCCATGAGAGACCTTTTGGTGGTCACCAACGAATGAAGCGCGTGAGGGCCCGCGTGCAGTATTTTACTGGCCAGGGATGCAGCTAGACACGAAGCACTTTCTACAGTCTTGTGACATCTGCCAGGCAACTGTGCACAAAGGAAAAACAGGCCGACGTTGACCGAAGCAACCCTTGACGTGTGAGTTGGAAGCTGGAGATAAGCCACTTCTTTAGTCTGTTGTTCGGAACGAGCAGCCCCTCAAATCGTCGGAAAAAAAACGTTTCTTGAGTTCGCTGGCTAAAGTGAGATGAGCATTGTGCACAACCTAGACCAATATACCAGTGTTCTTCGATGTTTTAAGCATAGAAAACCTCTAGGAAGTGTGTAAGATTCATACTTTTGTTTTACCATTTAGACCACGTGTCAGAACTGATGTCAAAGTATTCACAATTGTATGTAATGTTCAGTCGTGTTATCACTTTGCTCTGTGTGACAGTGAAGTTAATCGCGCACTTCCCTGAAATTTTGTTTCTGATCACGAAACTATTAAAATGAGTACTCGTGTGATGGGAGCAAAGCGCTAGTGTCATGTTTGGTGTTGTGAGAACGCCGGCATGGACATACCGAATGAAGTCATGTGGCAGAAGTGCTATGCAAGACTGGTGCGAAGAGAAAGACGACAATTGGTGGTGACACGAGGCAAGCGCGTGGTATCTACCCGAGGAGTGCCGCGCACAGGGCAGGGTATGCGTGGTTCGGGCGGCAGCGAGGAAGACGGTTGGCCAGGGTAACGGTCGTAGTTTTGTCCCGCGTGCCACGCAGGGCTCAAGGGTCGGAGCGCCTGGCTTCGCTGGGCCTCAAGCCTCGACGGTCCCTTGTCCACGCGTCCGAGGAGAAGTCTGCGTGGGTCCGTCGACCACGGTCTTCGGTACCAACCTGCGCCGTCAGCGCATCTACTCAGCGTAGCCCTGCTCTTGGCGGAGCTCCTGTGGTGCCGGCATCCCAGAGCAACATCGCGCCTACGCATGCGTGCCCCACAACCATTTCAACCACTCGCCAGTGAGACATTCTCGCGTTCAGACTCAGCTTGGGCTTGTGTGTTGCTTCTGTAGTTGTTTGTTTCCGTGTTATAACGCGTTTTGTCCTTTCTTGTTGTGCGCCCTTGTTGTGCGTCCTTTGTATGTGTCCTCATAATGTGAAAAGAATCAAACCAGCCTCACAAGTTCCTTTAGAACATTGCTGTCCCTGACGCAACTTGTTCATATACCTTTATGTTTCCGAAGAACTCCATGACACATGACTACATGCTACGCTCATAGCATGCTCGCGGCCGTTTCGCTAGCTTTACATATACCAAATTTGGTAATACGCGACGTGAAAATACGACGAAAGTAAAGGACCCGTCCAAACAGGATAATAATCACATGTAAGTCATGTACGGCATAATTTATGTCCGCCTCGTAAAGTAGTGCTGATTTTAATGTGACATCAACCTTCCTCATTCGTGCTTCGCATATGATCGATTCCCACAGTACGTGAGACCTGTCAATTTTTTTCTTTGAAATTTGTTAGTGCATATTAGATGCGAAGCAGCTCTTTGACTGGCTTGTGTCCCCCCGTCCACACCAATCCTCTCGGCGCAGGTTTTGGAGCAGTGCCAAGTAGCTCACGCCCTCCTATCCGTGCGCGGTGACGTCTATCCCTTGCCCGCCGCACGCTCGCCCCGTGTCAGATCTCTCACTTCACCCTCTCTACCACTCGCAACGCTCGAGCCCACTCCTCACGCGGGCATCGTCTCACCCGCGCCACTTCTCTTCATATGTCAGCGTGAATAAGCCGCGAGCCAGCGAGTGCGAGCGCTGCGCGCGCCTCTAGAATCTCACAGCGCCGACAATGTGAACAGCGCACCGCTGTTTGCCGCGCGATCAAGCTGTAGGGCGAGACACCGTCGTGGCATGCTACCCGCTAGTGAGCGCGTACCTTTCCAGGCTGTCGCCGGCGTGCGAGGGTTAGCGAAGCAGATGGCGTTCACGAATGGCAACGTCAAAACCGACAACGCGGAGCCAGTGAAGCGGAACGCAAACGTCCGCAGTGAAGAAAGACCAGCGACACCGACGAAGTGCGAGTTAAGAACACCAACTTCTTTCGAGAATACAGACGGCGCGCGGGTAACACTGACAAGACGCGAGCCAAGGAAGCCCAGCGCAAGCGTCTTGAACGCGTCCCGCCTCCCGTGTCTTTGCGTTTCAAACAAACGTTTACTCGAGTAAACAGTAAACCGAGTTCTGCTTCAAACCATTCTTTAAGCACCCGCGTCAACCCCCGTTTCGACGGGGTCAACGCCGTGCGCACCGCTGCTGCTTGGTATCCTGTCAGGGCTCCCCTCAGGGAGATGGTCAATAGTTTTATTTCAACGTCACTTCCGTGGCGTAAGTACGCCAGTAGAGCCGTGGAGGACGCGGGCATAACACACTTTCGTGTTAAAAATTACTTCACACTATTTCCATCATGAGGCACTACAAGAAGGGTTCTCTACCCTAAGGCAGCGAAGCACACGCGAAGGCTAGGCGATGAGCGAGGGCAGGAAAGGGCTAGGAGAATAGTTGGTGAACGTCTGGATCGGGCGCATCTGGCTGGATTGAAAAAATAGAGGAAGCGCTGGCGCAAGGAAACAGTTACACGTGCAGTGATGCCATAACACAAAAATTAAAAGAAAGTAGACGTTCTGGCAATACAATGAACACCAGCAAAAAAGTAAAATTCCATAACAATAGAGAAAAGTACAGTAACACAACACAAGAGTTATAAAAAACAAATAAAAATAATATACATACGGACTAGAGTACAGTAATTGTAAACAATCAATAATTTATCCAATTCTCCCACGAACAACCTCAGGGCCCTTTTCTAGGTGAATTCACAACAATAATATTAATAATAATGATAATAACCACAATGCAGCGTCGTGCTGCGACAGCAAGAACAGCTGACAATGATCTTTCTCTTTCTGAGGAGCGAATGAAGACATACCAACAATTACTTGCGTTTTTGTAGTTCCTTACATAGTTTCTTAGTGAACAACTTCGTCAGTGAGGTCAATAACAACTCTGAAGAATTCCAAAGAAAACAAGAAAGTTGTTCAAGAAAAGACGGAGGTTCGAAGTTATGAAAAATTGTTGAACGAGTGAATGGCGCTGGAGCAAACGTTGCGACAACAGCATTTGTCTTCGTCAGCACCGCCCTCACGAAGACACGTATCCCCTTGTCGATAAGTTGCCGCCAGTGACATTCCTCGTCCAACGATTCCTCGTCAAATTGAAACAAAGTAATTGTTAATGTGAGCGATCAATTTTTTTTCGTAACGTGCGCACGCCCAACATTTATGTAAGATCATTTTATTTATTTCATTTTACTTTTTTTCTGCTAGCTAGCGGAAATGCATGCTTGAGAAGGGCAAAGGTCCCCGCCCTTGCCGCGTGCACGCCTAGGCCTCGAAGATACATGACCGATCACATGCGGCGATTCCATTAGCCCGGTTTCATTTATCTTTGCACCCATTATTAGGTCCACTAGCCTTTGCGCTAACGTATGCGCAACTCCGCTGAGGCCCCTAAGGAAAGGATGCCGTCGCAGTGACCGTCGACTATAATATATGATAGTCGCTTCTGGCTTATAAGACAAAAGCTGCTGCTAAGACGCACGCTCTTATTGTACCGACATGACACACACACACACACACACACACACACATATATATATATATATATATATATATATGCTCACGGCAAGTTATTTCACCCACTTTTCTTTTTTCTTATTTACATTACATTGGTTCTAATAACTTCCCCTCTCCATTGCTTGGCATTACTGTCTGTTCGATCTTTATTGTGTCAAAACACGGAAAAACGAGCCCTTAGGTATACACGTCTTTCTCTTATATATATATATATATATATATATATATATATATATATATATATACATCAAGAACAAAGATAAATATATTTATTTCCCAAAAGCTTCGGAAGGGGTCCTCCCCTTCATCAGGGGATGAGTTAACATATATATATAAATATATATATATATATATATATATATATATATATATATATATATATATATATATATAACCTGACGCTCGAGCACTTCCCAGCAATAATCACTAGCCCCGCCGCGGTGGTCTAGTGGCTATGGTACTCGGCTGCTGACCCGCAGGTCGCGGGATCGAATCCCGGCTGCGGCGGCTGCATTTCCGATGGAGGCGGAAATGTTGTAGGCCCGTGTGCTCAGATTTGGGTGCACGTTAAAGAACCCCAGGTGGTCGAAATTTCCGGAGCCCTCCACTACGGCGTCTCTCATAATCATATGGTGGTTTTGGGACGTTAAACCCCACAAATCAAATCAATCATCAGCATTAATCACTAACGCCAGAATGACAATTTGTACATTTTATAGGCAGTCAATGCTCATATTTGCCAGGCTTTTTGTTCTTAAACGTCAGCAAGCCGCCTGCGCTAATAGTAGGACCAGCACCACGATTGCTAACAAATTTTCACTTAAAACAATAAGCGCAAAACGCTTTTGTGAATATGAGCCGTTCTTGTGTGCATCACCAATGGTTACATAGTAAGCAATCGAGAAAATCATTCAACTTTCTTCGACGAAGCTCACACCTCACGTATAAGTCACAAAAAAGCCGTCAGAAAAGTGAAGCCTCACGGTGCCAGTGTCTACGTAGTCTCTCTCTTGTTTTTTTTTCGTTTAGTGGGCGCTAGCTGCCGGTTATTTTTCATATTCATGGCTGCTTACATTGGCCACATATTTCAATAAAAATGAATTTGTTTTTTTTTTTTCAGCGGTTAGTCGCCACTGCGTAGCTTGGAGATTCGTAGTGCCAATGCAGGCACGTTGAATTCGACCGGACACGTTTCAGGAAGACTAAGTGAGAAGAGAAAAGCCCTGGAGAACAATACATAAAGAAAGCCCGCATCAGCGGCTTGACTGATCCCACGACCACCTCAGGGGAGTGTTCTTCAACAGAGGCGAGACAGGTAGCTTCCGGATTCATTAGGCTGGCTTCTTAGGCAACTTGGTACATAGTCTTGATGGAAATACAACCAGCACCATATGAAGCAAAATAAACCGAGACAAGAAAAAAAGAGACAGGAACAGGAAGGATGCTGGACTATCAACTCACCTTAATTAAATGAAAACTCGGAGAAAAAATTGATATGAGAGCGATGGTGTCAAGCAGTTGCAACACGTTTCGAGCTGAGTATGCGCACACACAGCAAACACAAAGATGGGCCCCCTATGTCAGAACTAGTCTCAAGATACCGAAGATCTTTGTCATTCAGGAACACAGAAGGCGTGCTCACACGCCTATTAAGACCAAGTTTGTAGATCTTAAACGCTTCAATAATTTCGCGCTGCTTCTGCGTATCAGCCCATTTCTAGTCATCAAACCATTGTTGAAAAGAGGGTCACAACCACACGCCTTGCAATGAATCGGTAGATTTCCACCCGTACCTGTGTGACTACTGCGTACGCGCATGCTCACATCGGTTTCTTCGCGTTTTCATCGAAATAAAGTGAGTTGATAGTCCAGCCTACTTCCTGTCCCTGTCTTTTTTTTTTCCTTGTCGGTTTATTCTGCTTCAGTTGGTGCTGCTGGTATTCCCGCCAGGATTCAAGATGTTGCATGCACTGATATGTAATGTGCTATAATGTAGGTGTTGCTTCGCACGACGGACATTAGTGGTTGTATCTGTGCAACCTGAGTAAATGTGGGAAAGTGTCTCCAGGCGACGCCAGTCTCGTGCTTTTCTTCTGTTAAGGTTGGGTGAGGGTGACGGCTGGCTTAGTTCACCTACCTAGTTTTTGAAATGCGAGGATTTCACTTGGCGCGCGTCCCAAACATCAAAGTGTGGTCCCGGGCTATGTGGTCTGCGACTAGGCCTGTTAGGCCTCGAGCCAAACGGTCCACCCTTTCATTCCCATCATTCCCTAAGTGTTCCGGGCACCAGGTTACACCGCGGTCAGTTCTGAGATCCGCCCCCAGTGTGCGTTATAAGCTGTCCGGTAATACCCCGCCAAAAAAACAAGCGGTAGGCGTCCTATGAAATTCCCGATTTGTCTCTGGTCTCCGGAACACGGACGGCCAAAGCTGTGGTCACGACTTCAGCTGTTGGAATTGATCTCGTGCAATTGATCTCGTGCAATTGATCTCGTGCAGTGATTTTTCGCCCTCGGTTAGTCACCATGCACTGCTGCGAAGGCATGGTCTACATTTGCATTTCGATAGTAGGGATTCGCGTCTGTAAAGTAGGTATTAGGATCTTCCCGCTGCTTTTGTAAGGTGGCCGCCTGGGCGCGTCTCCGTGTCACGTGATGGATTGGGTGCATATGACAGGGGATCGGGGCCCCATGCATCTTAATTTGTACTAGCGCGGCACATAAAAGAAACATTCTCTTTGCGTCTGTACCATGTTTTTTTTTCCTGTGGCGCGCTAATACACGCTAAGGCCATGGCGACTTACTCGTCCATGCTCCAACATCCCGTTGGTTCTTTCTCGGATTGCGGATGACACTATATACATCGGAATCATGCCACTATATGCATCGTGTGTATTTTAACGAGGTTTAATTAAAGACGAACACAAATAAAGACAGACACATAAAAGTCGAGGCAGTCAAGGTCAGGCGCATTAATTTCCTTTTCGTTAAAAGAAATCCTGTTTCTGTGACATTCTTTAAGCACTCAATTTCACGGTTAAAAAAAGCTTTCTACAGCTGGCAGCCTCCCCATTCCGAAGCAAATTGAAGAAAAACACGCGAAGGAAGTCACAGAAGAAATTAAAGGCAATTATTCGTTTATGAAACTCCAGCAAAACACTTAAACAATAGAAATGAAATGGGGTAGCTTTACTCCTGCGAGCGCCAGATATAAGCGCTGTAGTTATTCCTGAAGAGCCCAATTCATTTCATGAACTTGAGCATCCTGTTTCTTGACAGATAAAGCAGGCCACTAGACGGAAGGACAACGCACACGTCCTTTGAGACGGTGCAAATTGCCACCTATCTGTAAAAACACATTCGAAAAAAAAACAGAGAAAGGCAAAGAAAAAACTGCGAATGCAATGTTCACAAACACAAATTAAGCTCGTGAGTGGTCAGCGCGGTGCAGCCGCGAGCAAGATTGGCAGTCCCAATGCAGGACGACATTCCGGAAAACAGCACGAAGTCTCGCTATATGGAAAACTTTCGTTGGGAAAGGCGAGCGTGCGAAACTAAGCAGATTTACGAGCTCTCTGTGCAGTGCCCGATAATGTCGTGGACGCCCAGACGTCAAGGCATCTGCAAAAGCACTATGGCTTTTTTTTTTCTTACGCCTTATTACCCACTGCCCCTAACCACAGGCATTGGGGCACCTACTTTGCTGTACACACACACAGACTACGCCAGCCGAATTCAAACGAAATCACACTTACTGGCAGCACGTGGCGCCCACACGTTTCTCGAGAACTATAGGAGCAAATCATTTGTCTCGGTAGCTTCTCTCAGAGCACGGTATTATTATTATTATTATTATTATTATTATTATTATTTATTTCAACATTCGGGATTATCCAGCGAGCACGTGATCTGGTGCTAGTCAATAGTGTTCGCAACTAAGAGCTCCACCCTAAGAAGAAGATCACTTATCATTTTACAAAAAAAAAAAGTTGTACTATCTCCTCCTCGCACAGTTCTCTTGCTTTGCCAAATGAAAACAGTTGCTAGGCTGCGATGCCAGTGGCTGTCTGAGAAAGAAAGAAACCGATACAAGGGAGATTAGCCAATTTTCAGACAGGCTGGCTACCCTGCGCTAAGAACAGGGGGAAAGGGACATGAAAGAGAATAGAAAGGAGACGCTAGAGGGAAAGGAGTAGAAAATACGATACTAATAAAGTCTGTCTCCAAGACCATTTCATCGTAAAAAAAAAACGGCTACGGGGTCCAAGATTCTTATCTCTCCGGGAGTCTTTCGATCGCAGACATTTCAGCCTCATTTGCTACAGAATACAAAAATAAAGAAGGCCGCCCGACTCTTCCCACGGGGGGAGCTCGGGTAAATACGTCACAGAGTGGGGGGGGGGGGTGTCACGTGAAATTGGCGTAATTGAATATGGTTTGGCAATGCTGATTTTTTGTGCCGTCAGTATTATCTTTATTTATTGAATGAAAGAGAAGCGTTGCCTCTAACGAGTGATGGGACGGCTGTGTGCGATCCAGTGCCTACATATACAGGGTGGCCAGTGAACGGTTGTGCAGCTCGAGCAATCGGCTTTTTTCTTACTGCGATAGCAATTATATGGGCACTCTCGGCTAGACTTTGCCAACGGCGTCGGCATCATTCACCGTATATGTATACGAATTTACATACATGAAAAGGCAAGAAAGAACGATAATTCAGAAAAAAGTCCGGCGCACAGAATCGAACGCAGGACCTCTGAATTGTGAGGGCGAGGCGTCAGCCACTGAGCCACGAAGGAGCACGTCATACAACGTTCAAACGGCAAGCTTTTTACATCTACCATTTACCGCTGGAGATTCACATCTCCGGGGAGAACTATAATGTTTTCGGCGTTACCAGCAAGATGGCGCAATGAGCGCGTGTCGCCGCATCATCACGACGCGGCGGCGCGCGCTCTCATCTCCCACGCGTACTTTCGCCCCGCGGAGAGATGGCAGGGTGGTCGCTCACGCGTGCGCTTGCCCATCTCGCGGTGGGGACAGTCGTACGCTTTCGCTTTCACCGGAATCATTCTGCTGTAGTTACCAGGCGCACAAAGGTCACTGCAATCGTTGCATAATCTCCGTTTGCGAGAAGGGTGTGCTTTTCAGGCACAGCGAAGTAACAACTGAGACGCTTACTCGCGTTGATCTGTACCTGTGAGTACGTTTCGTGCGTCATTTTTACACACGTGAGAAACACGGAGCACGATTGGTCCGCCTTCCATTCTGCGTGTGACCTTCCAATTTGTTGCTATCGCGTTCATCGCCTCGCAATCGCGGCAAAGCTGTGACTTTTTACGAGTAGACGCTGCCTCCGACGGCCTGGCAATGCGACAGAAGTGGGGAGGAAACAGTTGGTACGAGACGCAAGCATGCGGCACGATGCGCGAGGCGCGAGCGTGCGCAGTGGGGGTGTGGACATCACCACCGACGCCCGAGGCGTGACATCGTGCGACTAAGAAATGCTCCACATTTAAAAAGCAGACGTCAAGGAGTGGCGTCTGGTACATCCACTGCAGAAGTAGAGCTGTCCTTTTTTTAAACCTCGACGCCCGAGCATGGCCCACCGAGTTCATAAGCACCGATTCCCGGCGTCGGTGTTCGGTCCCGGAAACCATTTGGCACAAGGCAGCTGCAGAGCAATGTTCATCAAGCACATGCACGTATCTCGTTCATTTCGCCACCTTGCTTCCTTATACGGCATTTATCAACTGGCCAGTCGACACACGCGTTCAGATTTAAAAATTGGGCAGCACACAACTACCGCCTTCAACAAGTAAATTATGCTAAGGTGTTTTATGCGAAATTGTTTCAGGCCGGAGTCCACCACAGATCTTCTGACGTGCTTTCGTCAAGGAAGTGACATTGAAAAATATATACTGAGCAAATGCAAAGAAAAAACCAGAAGACAGTAATGAATCACGCGAAATCGAACCGCAGCGTGCGGCGCTACTACACCATAAAGCATACGTTCTCTGACATTCTAATGATAAGCCATTTATATACACCGTACACCGTTTTGCAGTCCTCAGAGCTTCCAAACTTAAGTGCGTTTTCGTTCTAAGTGGCGAGATGGCGCGATGGGCTCGCGTTGGGTGCACTCTAAAGGTCGTCGTCTCGAGACAGCTCCGCCTCCACGGAGCGTAGTCTTTCCTGCAAGCGCGCTTACCAGACTGACAATTTTGGAGAAGGTGTAGGTCACTTCGCACGCTGCCACGGCCGCGCTTACGAAAGAAGCGCGGTGCTGACACACGACGCAGGAATTGTGACAGTTGTTCGCGCCTGTCCTGTGTATATATGTGCGCTCGTTTTGTGTGTCTTTCTTTCTCCTCGAACAGCGCGCTTTAAGTGTCGATCTGCGACAGTTATTAGTCCGCGCTCGTCCTGTATATGCTAACTTTGTGCGTTCTTTCTGCTTGAGGTGTGCGCTGCAAGTTTCAAGCAATTCGCCATTCTTAAGGTGACTTTGGAGTTTGTTTCTGTTGCTGAATCAATATACAATGCACGCCCCACTACCTCTGTAAAAACACGTTTCACTTGCGTGTTACACCAATTCCTATATGGGGAAATCGGCCACTTTTTTCTTCCCATCGCGAAGGCGATAAACGGGATATACAGCAATACGAAAGAAAGCCATCTGTTGGCACACGGAAGAGAAGTACGCAAGTGACAAGAAAATTCGTGCGGCTACAAACAGCACTTGTAGGGGTCGCCACCCATTTCAGGGTTTAGCAAGGAAAAAGGAAGACGATATGACTCGAGACCTGAGGATGCGGTAGAGCGCAGAGTCATGTTTCATCACGGTGCAGTATGGACAAAAACACCGATCCGCGATACCGTACAAATTGCCGTGCCAAAAAAAAAACCTATTCCAAATATGCTCCGTTCAACGTATATCTTCAGCACTATATAGCTGCGGAGCTCATCTATCGGCCAAGTGCTTGCGCTTACTAAGCTGGCCGTAGAAACTACGCCTCTACCGAGCCCTGCAGTAGACTAGCGGTCGAGCTCGCAAAAGAAGGACCGGGAAGGCGCAGTTATTGGACACATAGATAAACTCGGTTCGAGCAGCCGACCGACACTGATCTAACCCGTCCAGTTCGGCTAATAAAACGGTAGTCTGAATCGTCACCACTCTCCAGACTGATCGAGCGAGAAGAGCCGGGTAAAAGGCCTCGCGGCAAACTCTAGCCATACGAAGAGTGGGCGCCGAAGAACGTGATACATGCTCGGAAACCTAAGAGCTTGCAATCCGAATAATCGTACCTCACAACGCACAAACACAAAACACTCTACAGCATTACAGAGGAACTAAATATTTTCTCCGGGGGTGCACGACTTTCACGTTTCTTCGTTCTATGCATTTTCTTTATACGTATTCAGTTGGGTCGCACTGAAATGATGGGCAGGAAGAGAAAGCGCGGAAAAACTTATCGTGTCTGACATTAGAGTCGCAGTCTATACCAGCACACGCTTCTAACGCAAATAACAGGCGGCCGCTATATAAAATATGGACTCCCGCAAGCAACAGTATGTACTGTCCGGGGAAAACGGCATCAAAGCTGTCACCGGCGTCACCTCGAGCCACACAAAAAAGTATATACGTGCGAAATGTCATTATCAATCACTTTTACCTGAAAACACACGTTAGATGTGCTGCTCTAAAATGTCAGTTCCCATACAAGTGCGCACCAACAGTTAGGGTAAGATTGAGGGATCGATATCACACAGCCTTTCGTGATTCATCCCTGCAGGTTACGCACTCTGTGTCTGTAGATAGACATAGGTGAATGGGGGCGTTCGCTTGTTAATTACACGCAGCACTCATCGAGCCTGTCTGTGGCTTGGATGTCCGCAACAAGCTTGAATTAGGTTGTTTTTCGTTCGAGCAAAGTTTAAGCGAATAAGTGCCATTGATTCGAAGTCATTTTTATTGAAATCGTATATGCTCTTTTGGGAGATGAATCCACCTTGCCTGAAAACTTCACTGAATGTAAATATTATTGATTGATTTGTGGAGTTACGTCCCCAAGCCACCATGTGGTTATGAGAAACACCATTGTAAATATGATAGCTGCGACACAATTTTTATGTAAAACGAACAATCTCCCATAAAAAAAGAAATAAAAAAGGTGTCAAGAATTTACGCAAGAATGTGCAGATCACGTTCGTAAGTACGCCCGGTAGTATTTCAAATCCTACAGGATTCGTGTGAAAGCAGCGCCATAGCGTGCTGCTAAATTCCTCCCCTTCACTGATTCCTCATTGCTTCTGTATTTTCACCTTATGTCACAATAAAGCACGCGTGTAAGATACCAAAAAGCAGCAAGTAACCTAAAGAGAGTCGCTCCAGACAAGTTTGCTAGTTGGCAGAAAAGAAACAAGTTCCCGCTATGTGCCTTATCCATAATAGATGTGCTCCAGCAAGAGCATTTGAAAGTTCATTCAAAAAAAAGTTGCATTCATCCAACTTTAGTCTTACGTGAACCCGACAAACAAATGAGCCGATTCGTATCGGTAGTAAACTTCCTTTCTTTTGAAACATAACAGTCAGCTGTGTACGCTGTACTTTTGATAACCTTGAAATTCAGGAACCGAACCGGTAGTTAACTTGCCACCTATATTTGGGACTCCACTACAAAACATTCGAACGCACCAGAGGTGCAATGGCATGTATACTTAGAAGTGTGGCAGCTTGGGCTAGTTGGTATGGCATGACGATAGTTACAGCGCGAGAACAAAATGACGCTACAGAGACAAGAAGGACGTGTCCTTCGTGTCCTTCTTGTCTCTGTGTCATCGTTTTGTTCTCGCGCTATAACTATCGTCATAGCATATATACGCTTCACAGCGATTGCTGTCCCTCCGTTCATTTTCTTGTGCATTTGTGGGCGGCGTGTGTTCAAGGAGCTTGCGTTACACAGACGTGAAAGAACCGAAGGAGTAACTTAGTAGAAGTAACCGTAGGAGCAATTAACCGTTCAAAAACTCAGTCCATTACACATTCACAGACGACTCGAAAGCGGAAGCCATCTTTTTTACTTTTCTCGTCAGCCCATTTATTGATCCGCTCCTTCTCCGCTGCAAAACCTTTTTGCGCCTAATTTGTTTTTGCCCTGCCTCCAAGATAGCAGGAATTACCGCCTTTCAGCACCTCGCCTGGTATTCTGCTGCCTTCGTGATGGGCCATCTTTGACCAAGCGACAACGTAATACGTTGAATCCACCATATGACGTCTTAATGTGACGTTATAGTGACGTCATGATGACCAAGCAGTGCACGCCCTGCGAAAGGACTAACACGAAACAAAAAGACAACATAGCAAGCACGTCTCTTTGTATTCGTAAATGCAATCGTTTTGCGCCACCATGCGCTATAATGATCAACCAGCTAGCCCGTCAGAGCATTTTAGGTTGTAATGAAATCATGTGATGACATCACCACATCATCTTTTTTGTCACTCGTATACTGACACCGACAGCAAACTTCTGCGTTTGATGAGGCACCTAAGTCTATCACCCTAATAAACTGTATAATATACTTGAAACAACAACAAATCAAGTTCAATGAAGTGCATACGCTTGGTGAGCCAGTTAGAAGCAGAATCCGAGGAACCAAGGTGCCTATTATTTAAAAGCAAGCATATGTCGTGAATGCATGCTGCAGTGAAAAAAAAAATCTAACTGGAGATCGCTACCCTGAACATAACTTCAAAAGTAATTATAATGAGCAATAAATTTCAGACATACGCTTCATAAATTTGCCTACCAGCTGTCGTTTACTCCCTTATTGCGATTGCTACTATCCAGTGGCTTCCCCATATTCTCCTCACGTGTTTCTTGCGCATAGCGCAGCAGGGCGACAGAGACAGGCATTCTCCACTGCCCTAGTGCCACCGTCACCGAGAGCACATAGTCCTATGATACTTCATGAAGAGAGTCTTGAGCTGACTATTTATCTACCCTTTTTTATTCTTCTTCTTTTACCTCTACCTCTTTCCATTATTCCCTCTTCCCCTCCCCAAGCGTAGGGCAGCGAACCGCGCCAAGCTTGGTTTACCTCTTTGCCTTTCCTCTCTATTTCTCTCTGCCTCTCTTTGAAGAAAGAAATGTACGTCTATTTAGAACGCCGCTGTTCTGTTCATCTTTAGGAAGCCAATTTGTCATCCTTTATGAAAAGCGCGACTCCTTCATGCACAAACTATCATCACTGCAGGAACACTCAACGACGAAACTAAAGTCTGCTTGTTAACCAAAATCAGCCTCGCATCGAGTAAAATAATTCTAAGCACTCCACACTCGCAGCTGCGTAAACATCACGCGTAATGACTCGTAAAAGGTTTGACTTGGCTAATTTAAGGATAAATTCAACAACTGTGGCTGTCAGACCGCAGTAGCAGCTGTTCGAGGCGTGGGTGCATCTCTCAGGCTGGAATGTTGCGTTCATGCATTACGGGAGCGGCTGCGCCAAAATTTTGTGAAAAGTGCATATAAAGCTTCGAAGAACACGACGAGGTCACCAGAAAAAAACAAAAAATCACCCGAACCTTACCTGCCCACGGCTCCTCCGTATTTAATGGTTGCTGCAGAAACGTGAAAAAGGCTAAGCAGGAAGAAGCATGAAAACAGTGACAGACTGCGTTTCTTTTTGTTGTTTTTTTCCTCCATGGTACGTTTCTTATACGTGCTTCCGAAATGAACAACTATACTTTGGATGCATATTTTAAGTATGCCTTGACAGTTGCGCGCTCGCAGCTAAATATTGTGTATCGCAAAATTAAAATATACTGATTTGTGTCAGTGCAATCTCGCAATGAAATGAGACAGTTTTTTTTTTTTTTCTAAACAGTGGGTATTCGGACACGTACAGTACAGGAGTCAAGTCGATATAATTCGAAAGAAAAATATGAACAGCGGGAAAGAAAATACGGGACGAAGTGATTGAGACAAAGACTTCATGAAATATTATTTTCTTCACGTCTTATCTCTTTTAACACATCTTTATTCTGCTTGTTCAAAGTTGCCTAATTTTTGAAACAGCACCCAAGTTATACCATTATATAATAATGAACTGCGCAGTCAAAAGCCACGTGTTTAGTGTTAAATGTATTCCTCTTTACGCCGCCTCATGTTACGGTGTGCGTATTATGAACCCTGAAATTAGCGCATTGTGTCGTCACCGTCTTCCTTGTGCCTTCGTTCGCTGGCACTCAACGGGTTTATCAAAAGATTCATCATCATCTCTCTCTCTCTCTCTCTCTCTCTCTCTCTCTTCTTGAATGATTGTAAACAGGGCTTCGTGTGAGTAAAAGACATTCCCATTCATTCTTCTTTCATTTTCTGGTAAACCGTAGAGACAGCTACATAAATAGTCTGAGCGAGACAAAGAAGCTCTGGAGATGACAAGCTCCTGTATGATACTGGAGATGACAAATTTAAGGATATCTGACAACGCACTTAGAGGTAACAAACGCAACCGCCTTTGTGAGTGTCCCACAAGAAAGGCAGCACTACATGGTGAAAACATTCAAAAGTCCCGGCGCGCACATTGTGAGCAACAACGTTAATCCTTCACTGCTATCACGAAGATACACCATGTGGCTGAAAAATTACAGAAACACGTGCAAAGTTCACAACCACGGCACATGCCTTACAACATTGCTCTGCCGTGCATTCAACTATACCGCTACAAAGATTTAACACCTCTAGAGGTGGCAAGCTTCTCCAAATATTGCATTACGTCACATCGCATTCTAAACCGTCCTGGCGAATAAGCAACAGATTAAGTGAACCATGACAGCGCGCCATACAGTGACGTAACAGTAAAATAATTGGCGGTGACAAGTCGAGCGCATCATCCAGGCCTAGCATGTGACACATTTCAAATGCCACACTTGTTTGCAGAAAGCGTGGCACATCTTTCTACCAAACGCAAACGCGTCAATTCAAAAGTGACTGTTGCGTGTATACTTTCGCTTCAGCCGTCTACAGATTCACGTGACATGGCTGTTGATTCTTGCTCTCGCGCTTAGTTCGTTCACACCTTTGGAACCGGCTTTTGCTGCATAACATCACCCGTTCATGTAATTACGCGGTGCTCCTACCAATGTCAATCAAAATAGGTCGCGAAAGTCGGAACGAAAAGTGGTCTGAAACCTATTGCAACAGGCATCAACAACCGGGTGACGATTGAACCGCGACTAAGTGAAGGGGGAAGAGTGGGTACAAACAGCGAAAACAAAAAATATTTAAACGTTTATTTTCAATAGTTTTAAAAACATTTAAATTGTTACAAAAATTAGTCGATTACTTTAATAAAGCTTTGGTCTTTTGTATGTGGTTGAGTGCCCATTTGTTTTTCGTTTGGTTTCAGAAACAGCGGGCACATGGAGGCAGTCTGGTAACATGGGCCAACAGATTTGGGGGGCGTATCCAGGCAATATGCTATAAGATCTTGTGTTTATTTCGGCGTGTGCTTTGGTTTAGCGCATTGCCAGGTCAACGAGGCATCGCTCACTTTTCCGTGGTGGTGTCGTGCGTACCTTCAGAATTTTACTTATATTTTATGTGCATTTCAGAGCTGAACTAGCTCACAGAATGTGTAGATAGCCGCTCCTGTGACTGCCGACTGCTTTCGCTGGCACACGGCCGGCATGCCCTCGCCTTTGGTGAATTGTGAACGTGACAGGCTAAGCAACAAGACTCTGTAGTCTACGGTTGTTAAAGCTATATTTTCAAAAGTGCTGTCTCGCTGCAGTGGTTTTCAACGATAGGGCAATGTGAGCTTTCGAACTATTACGCTAATGTGCTCGTGAACCGTTATCTCACAATTGCCTCTGCGAAGTTTCTTGTGAGGCCCGTGTGCTCAGATTTGCGTGCACGTTAAAGAACCTCAGATGGTCGAAATTTCCGGAGCCCTCCACTATGGCGTCTCTCATAATCATATCGTGGTTTTGGGACGTTAAACCCCACAAATCAAATCAATCAAGCTTCTTGTGCATATTGAAAGTACGTCATTTGGCTAATAAACAACTTTACTTCCTCAATCTTTCTTATTTGTGTTTTTTCTCTCTCGCATGAAATTAGCGAGACACAATAAAGGGGCAATAAAATTGCGTTTAATGAAAGGCACGTAACAGGTAAGCAATTAAGAAAACTTTCAATTTCGCGCCATGTAGAGCAAATACGCGACGTCACTACCACTTCCGGTTGTGACGTCATACGTTATTATTTTTTGTTATTTGTTTTTGCTGTTACTTATCCACTTCTCACGTAGATGGCGACGGCGGCAACGAGCCGTCGACTACTGGATCCATGGGCTAGTGTGGAAGTAACGCTACCAGTTTACATACACCTTGCTACTACCTCAAAATATTGACTGCCACGATTTATTCCACGGGCATATTACTTGCCCCGCGTCGTCGAAGCTCCCGACGGTAGAGCCAAGTCGATCCGCCCACTTCCAATTCAGAACACGGTGTTTAGTTAAAAAGCGTGCGGTGGGGGGATACTTCATAGGACACGCAAAACAAACCTGCGGTTAGATCAATGGCACAGAAAGAGCCTATGTCTAGGCGTAGTTTTATGTCTTCGATGGTGCTTACCGCCTAATATTCAATGACTGCAGCCTTGTGTACGTGATCTCTATTGCTTCCATAAGCTATAATTACCATTCTGTGATCATCCTATTCGACACAAATACGAGGCATCATCTGAAATGCCACCGATAGAAAATTAAAAAAAACAGAGAAAAGGTACCAAAAGGAAGCAAGGTGAACCACATGCCATGTCTTTGGTGAAGCACAGCTTTCCGAAGCTCCACTGGTCTTACTGGCTGATCTGTTCTGAGCCGCGTCATTGAGGCAGCGAACAAGCTAATCGCCTCAGCGTGCAAGAAAGCCCATAGTTCAATCTTCCGGTATCTGCGAACGACACTTTGTAGAGCCCGCAGTGGTCTGAGACCTCCAGATCTTCGGCGTCCTTTCCCCCCCCGCCCCCGCCGCGTCAGCGCTCAGATCACTACGATAACAGTCTCGGTTCTGTCCATTTCGAAAACGCAAAGTTCTCAAATTCATTTCTAAATTCTGCGGGTGTCTAGACGGCTGAACGAAAAGCCTCTTCGTTCCCGAACTCTTTCCAAATTCTGCAGCAAATATGAAATTATTTTTTTCACGACTTTTGTATAAATAACCAACGCATCTCTACGAATGCAATTATGATAGATGGGCGAAGCAGGGGGAACGAAGGAACGTTCCTTGTTACCGTAAATCACACGTGACAAGTTGTGTACAGTTACATACAATGTTTATTACAAAATGGTGTAATAATAATCAGGTGTTGACACTCAGCACCTGAGCGGCCAGATAATGTTCGGTTTCGCGAGCGCACTCTGCTATTCGCCGTCAGATAGAGCCACGGCCAACGCCATGTATATTTAAAATTAAACAACGTGGCATCAGTAGACTGTCTTTGGGAGCACACGGGAATACCCTAAATCAGGTGGTACAGGGTGACATGGGCTGGACATCGTTAGAGCACAGGGATGCTAGCAGCAAGATAAAATTTGAGGAGCGATTGAGAAAAATGGGAGAGTAGCGTTGGGCTAGAAAAATTTTAAGCTATCTGTACATGAAGGATGTTGATACTAAATGGAGAAAGCGAGCTTCAAAATTGTCAAGCAAGTATTTAGACGACAGCAGAATATCAAGCCAAAAGAAAACATCAGTCAAGAAGAAGGTGAAGGAAACAGAGAGGGACATGTGTAAAATTGGAATGCTTACAAAATCATCGCTGGAGACCAACAAATCTTTCAAGCAGGAAATTGTAAAAGAAACGATCTACGATAATTCTCGGGATAGTTCTCTGTTGTTCGAAGCCAGAACGGGAGTACTGCGGACCACGACGTACTGGGGGGGGGGGGGGGGGAATTCTTTATGGGGGAAAAAGGCGGAAAGGCAACGAAATGGGGTGTGGAGAGCACGATAACTGTCTCTCATGTGAGGACACCTCAACCGATACACTCACGGGGGAACGGGGAATGAAGGAACAGTTAGAGTGAAGAAAGGAGACTAAAAGAAAGAGGCTGGTTGAAACCAAGGACAAGTAAAAAAAAAAGAAAATAGCGTGATAGAAGGAGGACACACTTCACAGCGCGGCGAGCGGCTTATAAAAGTTGCTCGGTCAAACTGGTGTCCTCAAAAAAGTCCAGTAAGGCCGCAAGGGCAGAGCGGGGATGTTCTTCGTAGCCGGTGGGGTGCAGGAGGTCCTGCATGGTCGCACATGGCAATCCGTCGCTATCTCTTCACGAGCCGCTTGCGCGCTTAATCGAGGGAATATATATATTCAGGACACTCACACAAGACGTGGGACAGTGTTTCCATCGCGCCGCGCCGACGATGCCTCCGTTCCGCTGGCCACACGGAGCCGGTCCTCAGGGCTAGGAGGAGCCCTCGCTCGCGGCGGGTCGCTGGCATGGGAGGAGGAGGGCGTCTGGCGGCAACAAGATGCTCGGGCGTTAGGTCTCGGCATACGAAGACACAGACACGTTATGTAGTGCGTGCGAAGAGGAGGAGGAAACGGCTGAACATTTGGTAATGTTCTGTAAAGATATCCATCCTACAGTCCAAGATAATGGCGCGGAATTTTTCAAAGCATTGGGGTTTAGGGACAGTGAAGGCAAAAGATACTTAAACGGGTAGAAATAGCCTAGAGGAAGCTAACTGATTAGTTGCCCGATCAAGGCACGAGTGAAATTCAATCCTTCAACACATAATAATAGTACTTAATTTTATGGCTAGGTGGCGTGAGCCACCAACCGACCAAAAGGACACAGCCGGATCCATCCATCCATCCATCCATCCAACGAAGCGGTGCTGGTGCATTGAAATTCATGTTCCTGCCCAACGTTATCGTTCCTAGTGACGTGACTAACACTCAAAGCGCGAAGAAAATTTGTCATTTCAGACTAAAAGATAAAGCTTCACCATTAAGGATTCAATAACCCGAAAATGCCTTGTGCAGGCTGTGAACGTCGTCAACACGGATCGCTCAGGGAGTACTCAAAGCTTAATTCCGCTCGCCTGCACTTGTATTTTTGTCAGTTCAAAGCATTCCTCGATGCAACGAAAAACAATTAACAAGGCAACGTTAGCCAGCGTGCTATTCCTCCATCACTATATTTACCTGTGGGCAAAATGCGAGAAACTCCCACGTTCTTAGATGTAGGTGCATGTTAAACAGCCCCGGATTGTCAAAGTTAGGAGCTCTCGACTACGGCGTCCCTCGTAATCAAAGCGTTGTTTTGACCCGTGAACCCCTGTAATAATTATTGCCCCTCTATCAAAAGCGGATAGTTACTGCAGCAGAAACGTATTTCATGCGTATCGTTGCTTTCATTTACACGGGAAATTGTTGAACCATAGTTGCGCTTGTTCCATGTGAAGGCGATATAAATGAATATTCGAAACGCGCAATATTCCATATCAAGCACACAAGAGCAGTGGAGTTGTTCCGGGAAAAAAATAAATATTTTAACCGCGCAAGTATTTCATAAACAGCACACTAAAGCAAAGCGGTTGTTCATGGATAGATATTATTATGAGAATTCACACATTTATGCCAACGATCACTTTCAGACGGAACTTTAAAGAGAGGCACACGCTCTCGGCTGCTCACCCACAGGTCGTGGGTTCGAATCCCGGCTGCGGAGGCTGCATTTCCGATGGAGGCGGAAATGTTGTAGGCCCGTGTACTCAGATTTGGGTGCACGTTAAAAAACCCCAGGTGGTCGAAATTTCCGGAGCCCTCCACTACGGCGTCTCTCATAATCATATGGTGGTTTTGGGACGTCAAACCCCACATATCAATCAATCAATTAGAGGCACACGCTCGGCACTAGTCCGAAAGCCAGAACGGCAGTTAAGTACAAAACACGTTCTACCCATTTCGGGAACCTCTCAGCAATTAGATGTCACCTTCATCGATAGAATGACATTAAACACACGCTATCAAAAAGGAAACCTGGTTTCGAAACAGCGTGGTAACACATGCCAAGAAAACGATCCGCAGCATGCGCGTTTCTGCCGGGACGGCTGACCCCGCTCGTCGTGGGGCCATTTAAGGCGGCTGCTAGATAACGGATAACGGCCCGAACATTGTCTGGACGTGCTGGGATTGCGCTTTTCAACGCATTGCGGGGAGAGTACGGGCACTTGTATATTCTTACACCGTGATTACAAAGCACTCTCGCCTCCGTAGTATATAGCAGCTTGTTGTCGGCGTTGTCGCTTTGCCTTTTACGGTTCAGAGGGCTTTCACGATGGTGCTTTTTTTTCATGGCAGAAAGAGAATGTGTGGTCTAGAACGCCATTGTTGCTCATCTTCATAAGCGTCATCGTCATATTGTGTCATGACAGAGAGCAGACATGGTTCGTGCCTATAGCTTCGCACCCACGACAGGTTTTCTAGCAACACCACGCTAGAAAATCGCTGAGCAATGAAACGAACGGTATGTCACAAAGGCGTTGCATCTCCTGGCTGCCGATCATCGATCATTAAAAAAGTACGAAATGTGGAATAAACACTGACCCACTTTTGCCACAGTCACACACTAACCTGTTTCTTACGTTCTATAAGTTATGGAGGCGCTCCGGCACAGGTACAGCCAGCCAAGTATGCGACGCTAATCCATTGTAAAATAACATACGGGCGCAAACGAGAAGACGACGCAGGCTCTACGTTTCAAATGACGTTCAATCTCTCAGAAAGAGAGCATATATACATGCAAACGATCGAACATGCGCAGCGACCCCGTCCAACAACGCAAACGATAAATATAATCAGCACTGTCACTTTCGTATTCGAGAGGCCTGAGACCAGCAATCATATATTTCATATTTATCCCTGTCGGATAGGCAAAGATAAATATGGGTGGCATAGGCACTTATGCATTACTAACTAGCACGGCTTTCCAGTACAGCTGATTCGTCCTGTAGCTGCACCAATGGACGATATTGTACTGCAATTAAAACAAGTTGCTTTTTCAATCAAAATAACTTCAAACGGGACATGCGCTACTCTGACTACAGAAAATCTGTGATGCACGCAAATGAACACCTGTTGCCGCAAATGTAAGTGTTAATCGGGTGCTCATGTGATTACATTAGAGTCCATAAAAAGTTGGATGACGCTCCCGCTTCGCCCTCAAGCGAAACAAGCTATGGGCAGTCGGGTTCCATACGCTTCGCCTTCAAGAGTGCAGCAAGCAAAAGAACGTTTGTGTGTGTAACAGTGGCCGTTTCAAACTATCTTAGAATACCTACTGACATGCATGCTGTTTCCAAGTGCCCACTGCACCGTCGGTTGTCCTTTAGCAAATTGGTGGAGTGCCTACTGCGCGTTCTTAAGGTGTCACAAGCACCGGCGCAGGCTGCGTAGCTTTATACCTTGTCATGGTAGGCAGCTCAAAACCACACAACTGTTGTCCAGTTAACATCTGTGTGCAGCCTGGAGCCCGGCACTCCGGAGTTCTAGACGGGCGTGTTGTCTGTCCACGTTCTTCTGGGAATTCTGTGTGTACTTCGATTGCAAAAGTATGCGATATGTTGGCTGGTTACAATACGGTCCTCATGAGAAAACCTTGCAACAGCTCAAGTGTAAAAGATAAGAATGAAGCGTGTCTTGGCGAATGCGTATACGATTCCAAAATAATTAGTATAAATTTTGGATTCCCTCACCTACGGGGTGTACTTTTATGCAGCCAGAGCTTCGGCATATGCGGTATACTATGCGAAGTAATGTAGTCTGTTTAAAGGTGATTCTTGATTTGCTGTTCCAAGTTCATCAAACACGATGCCCCCCCCCCCCCCGCCGCCTTATTTTTTGTTTTGTAACCTTACCCATATGAGCGTGCTCCATGACACGTTATTAACCGAGAAACTGTCATAAAAAACTTACCTATAACTGTAAGTGAAAACGATCAGAAGTAGTGATGAAAATATGCGAGCAGCACTCAAGCGATAATCGAGTTATCAGCAGAGCTCTTTTGCAAAGCCAATTGCCGTCTTTTAAAGTTTAATGTGCTTGTACCAACGCGCAGGTAATACAAATGTTTCATATTTAGAAAACGCTTGAGTATTTTTTGTTGTAAAAAGCACCAGAAGCATATTTATTGAAACAAGCGAGTTCATTCTAGGAAAAAACGGGGGGACGATGAGTAACTGCGCGATTACTTGAAATGGCAACAAGTATTACCAAAATTTAGTTACAGGGTCGATACTGTCACTTCTTCTCTTTCGGAATGCAGTAACTGCCCGGAAACGTTCACGTTACTTTGGTAAGGAAGGCGTCAGCACACTTGCAGGGGCAGTCTTGCGACCAAGGCTTGTTGTAAGTGCGCGTCTCGCGTTTGGAATTCCAAGCGGGGCATGCGCGCGCTCATATCCATACCCTATTCAAGGACGCTGTTCTACAGCGCAAGGTTTTACGACCTCGCAGTAGCCGATTTTGGTAGAGTAATTGGCCGCCGCGCAAGTGTCGGACACAGCTATCGTGCACAATAAACCAGGGTTCCAGATAGATTGAAACACAGTCATTCCGCGTGGAAAGCCAGTGTTGTATCAGAGAGCCAGCGTATACGGCTTCAAACACTTACAGCGAAGCTACTAGAATAGACGTTTGCCCATGGTGCCAGCATTGCTGACTGGACTCCGTAAGTTGAACACTCTCATCGAAAAGCGTTACAAGCGCCCCCGCCATGGACACTGATGCATATCTTTTGTCATCCGATAATCTTCAAAGCCAAAACACGAATTCAAAATATCAACAATCTGATCTACCTGGCCACGTGATCATCGATTGCTGCACGCGGTTGAGAATTTTTTATTAGTATTAAAATATTGTTTGTTTCTTTATGTTCAAATAGATCCATAAAAACACATACATACACGCCTGCGTTAAAGTATGCTAACGCGGTGCCACCTTCACGTAACGTATATATTTGCATGCTCGTGATGATAATGATTTGTGGGGTTTAACGTCCCAAAACCACCACATGATTATGACAGACGCCGTAGTGGAGGGCTCCGGAAATTTTGACCACCTGTGGTTCTTCAATTGCATGCTCGTCAGCGCGTCTTCAGCAACCTTTCAGCATGCTCATGCACCCGAGCAGGCAGTTTCCAGGTCGCTAGGATTTTTTAGCAGCGTAGTTTTGCTTGAAAGTTCTCGGGAGAGTTTTGCTACCTACACCTTGTCTCAGAAATTAAGCGCACTGCTACTCGGCGTGGACGTGCATGTGCGTAGTGACGCTTTCAATGACGCGGCATCACTCCCGCAACGAGAGAGTAACGACGCCGGGACAAGCCACCGGTGACATTGAGCGCAGGCACACACAGCACGGCACAAATACTTGGAAGGTGTATACCTTTTCAGTTACGAATTAAGATGGACAGTCAGAAACGCGGGAAATTCGCATCTTGTCATCCCAAAGCACTCAGTATTACATTCCAAGAAAGAAAAAGGAAAGAATGTGTTGTCTTGGGCAAGGTTAAGTAATTAAAGTTAATTAGAGTGTAACTAATATTCTAATTATTCTGCCAACAGCATGCTTCAGTAGTCTCATAACAAGAATAAACTGTTAGGCCGGAATCGCCGGCACAATTTCTTTTTGGTTGTATTCATTGCGAGCGTAGAATGAATGAATGAATGAATGAATGAATGAATGAATGAATGAATGAATGAATGAATGAATGAACATTATTTGAAGTCCGGGCGAAGTGGGGGAAGAGGGGATTAACCCCTATTTCTTCCCACTCTCCGTCAATTATGATGGCGGCGCCTCAGGTGACCGCTCGAAGTCCTTGAACCCGGCCGGCATCTTCTGCTTGCCGGACGGCCCAAAGCTGGTCTCAGAAAAAAATAATAATATTCACGTTGGTCCTGGAACGCGGTACGTCAGACGATTTTCGAACTCAATAGTATCTGCAGCAAAGTGCTCTTCCGCACCAATGCGCAGCCTGTTGAAATTGAATGATCGGTAGTTGTTCACTTAGGAAGCCTGAGGGAATGTGCACACCTAGTTTCAGGCCATTTGGAGCAACAGGCACCATGTGACGCGCCTTTAAAATTCGCATACACAATTGTGTATGCCGTCACTGCAGGGATGCCAGACCATATCATTTCTACACCTTGCCATTTTTAAAAATAGTTAAAAGCTCAAAATAAAGGTTGCTAAGCATAGTTAAAGGAACTCCTACGAAAGCAGAACAACGAAAGCGTTCACAAATCGCGAGAAGAGCTGGGGTCACACTATCGATTATGAGCGTCGCTGAAGGAAAGCTACGCCCGTGTTTAGAGCCTTGCGAATCGAAAAATACTGCTTGTAAAATAAGTACATTCTTTTGGAATCAACTACTGCACCTACAAACACTACAAAAGGTGAGCTTTCGGCCACGTAGTAAAAAAAAAATAGGTTGATGAGAAAAATCAGTTGTCAGTCCCTTCAAACACGTTAAAGTTTTACAGCGAGCTTCTTCAACACTTCGATAACCGCATCTCAAAGGTTTTGCGAAGGTGAATCACTTCTAAGGCTTTCTGGGCGGCAAATGCATCGGGCAAGTGCCACTTTATTCTTCATTCTTTATTCGGTGAGTGCCCCACTTTGCTCAAAAAGGCGTTACAGCAGGGGGGTTACAGACTGGAATAAAACAATTCTTCGTTTATACAGCACACTTGCTTGTCTTGCAGCCGGTTCCAATCTCTAATGGTCATCACAAAAAAGGAATTATAAAACATGGTCGTTCTTGCACGATACTCTTTCACTTTGCGTCGGTGGCCATGTCGACTAGATATGTAACTGGGTTCACTGAAATAGTTATGACGGTCAATCCCAGTCCGCCCATGAAAAACAGAAAAGAAAAACTTCAAACGCAGAGAAAAACTTCAAACACTGTAAAGAAAATGCGCATCTTCTTGACAGCACAATACTATTGATCATAATACTACTGGAACAGAAGAAATCCTTTAAATAGCATAAAATAAATAAATAGGTAAATAAATCACTGAATAAATAAATAAAGATCATGCTGCCGATTGATCGATTGATATGCGGGGTTTAACGTCCCAAAACCACCATATGATTATGAGAGACGCCGTAGTGGAGGGCTCCGGAAATTTCGACCACCTGGGGTTCTTTAACGTGCGCCCAAATCTGAGCACGATCATGCTGCCGATGTAATAACACTCTGCATCACTGTAAATGAAATCCGAAAGCAGACTCATTTACTGAATAAAGTCCTACACTGTTATATGTGCCTCATAAACACATCATCGTTTCCTCACGCTTAAACCTACCACATTACTTACTACTACTCACATACGTCCCTCTACGCCGTCCCTTCATGTCGAGAGCTAAATTGAACGCGAAAATTGACCGCCGAAGGACGCATCGGCGACTACACGAGCGATGAAAAGAGTCATCACGCTATGACGTCACCATAAGACGTCACCCTAAAATGACACATAGACAAAATGTGTGATGCCCTCATGACGTCACTGTAAAGTCACACAACCTGACATTACACGAAGATACCATCGCACAGTGTTGTCACTTGGTGAAAGCGGCACCAATCTCGGCGGCAGCGCGAAGCCAAGTGAGGTGCAGAAAACTTCTAGTCCTGTGCTCCACCTTATCTAAAGGAAATAAAATGATTGATTGAAAAAAACTGTCACCATGATATCGCAGTAAGCAGCAGTGGGAGCACGAACTGCGCTGATTGATTGATTGAATGATTTGTGGGGTTTAACGTCCCAAAACCACCATATGATTATGAGAGACGCCGTAGTGGAGGGCTCCGGAAATTTTGACCACCTGGGGTTCTTTAACGTGCACCCAAATCTGAGCACACGGGCCTCGACATTTCCGCCTCCATCGGAAATGCAGCCGCCGCAGCCGGGATTTGAACCCGCGACCTGCGGGTCAGCAGCCGAGTACCTTAGCCACTAGACCACCGCGGCGGGGCGAGCACGAACTGCGCGAGTGTCGTCGATCTCGCTGAGACACACAATGATATCGATTGCCACGGAACACACTTGCACTATACTTGCAGGCTACGAAGAAGCACCTGCTGTTTTGCTTCGCCGGCGTGGTCGGTGGCGTTCGCCTAACCACCGTGATCCTCGTCAGACCAGTCAAAAAACGACGAGCACGCCCCCTCGTGGTGGTAGATATAGAAGGGTGACACCTGCGGCGGCGCAGTTTGCAAACTGAAAGAAGAATCTAGTAACGTTGCTAGAGATTGCCGGGGGTGATTCCCTACTTACTCAGACAAGCCACCGCGAGCTAACAAGGCTCAGCTTTGAACGACCCCTGAAACAAGCGATGCCCCTTGAGCTGAGACGAAAAGTTGCTTCGTTCGGGACGTGGCGCAAACTTTAAGACTGTTGCACCCTATACCCCAGATGCATACCCGGAAACGACATGAAGCCGACATCCGCTCTGTGGGGGAAAGGAAAAAGGGACTTGTACAGAAGCAAGAAAAAAAATGACAACCGGGACCTTCACCGATGTATTTTGTCGACGCGGCAGCCTTCACTGCGCAATTCCGCTAGACGTCATGGCTGGGGCCTCGAACACGAAGCAGGCAACTGCTGCGACGGTGACCGATGGGAAGCTCATTACAAGCGAAGTCTGCAGAACCTCCTTGGTTAGTATTTTATTCGTTCCGTCTAACGCATGGCATCACTGGACGCCCTGGTATCTTGATAGACAGCGAGAGAAAACAAAAAAATGGTTGAACTTCTACCTTGGCAGTCTCCTTGGACTTCGTCAAGGGTTCTTAGGGACATCCATTGGGCTTAATTGACATTCTGCCACTGCCTAAGTGGCTTTTGCAGATAAAAACAACAAAAAATAAAGAAATATCAGACAAAAAAAACGAAAACGGTTGGATTACTTGCCGTGCCAGACGACCTAGAGTGCACGAATATTTGCGTGTTTATTATTTTTGCACACATATAACAACAGTATTTGATTGCAGAGAATGACACTCTATTTATCTCGCCAAAACTTAACCAATCGCACAACGTTCGGTCAAGTTAAAACAGTATGCATGACTCTTTTGGTTCGTTATTCCGAAGCATCTAACCAAGAGCACAAAATGCACGGCATCCCCAGTATATCACCAATATATTTGCGCTCTTATATTGAACGAACCAGACATCAAACATAGCTGGCCTTGTTGTGCAATACAGATCGTAAAAGAGGGGTTATGTAGAACATGAGATCATTGTAGCACAAATATATAGGGCGGGGCGATCACGCTGAAAATGTTGCCCCTGCTCAGCTCTTCCGAGCAAAGATACTTGAAGGCTTTAGGTCAAAAATATTGTTTTTTTTCTTTTTTATATGCACGAGTGGAGTCAGTCTTTGCAGAAGACTTCAGATATGTGTGCTTCTAAGGCTGTTATCGGAGCCCCAATAAGAATTTCAATGTATTGGTGCTATATACTGAGGCATCACAAGAGCGAGAAAGAGCTAGGAAAGAAGGTTGAGTAAAAGGTTGGGTGAAATAAGGTTGAGTTGAAAGACAAAGAAGGTTGAGCTTCGGTAACTAAAAAGGAGTACCACGCTTAATACCACACGTCACTCGGCACGAAACTACAGCACGCTTTCTGGACTCGTTCTCACAGTTCAACTCTGTTCCCTGGTAAAAAAAAGAAGCGCTTAAGTTAAGGCACAGCAAAATAAGACGCGGTGCGAAAATCGGCCTTTTGAATTTGTTGATCGCTATAATTAACACAGAAAGTACTTTTCTTTGTTTCTTTAATTCAACCGTAGGGGCTGGCAATTCTACACACTTTGGTGTAAAAGTTTAGAGCTCACAGCGGAAAAAATTTCGCGGCTGATGTCAGAGCATTTGCGACCCGCTAAGAAGGCCCGAAATTCTGTTCGGTCAAATTTTCACATCTGTGCATGAAGCTCAGTTTCCGGTGTCAGTACAAGAACGCACGTATTTATTTATTCACATGATATATATTGCTATCTACATGCCACTAAAAGGAAGGTTCCGATAAGGCGAATTTTCTTTTATTTCGTGCTGGTGGGAGAGGCAAAACGCAAGAAAATGGGATCAAATTGCCTTAGAATGTCCTATTAAGTGAACCAATCACTTAGGCTCATTATATATTTTATTTCTGTTGTTGTTGTTGTTTAGGAGGACGCGGACGTACAAGACAAAATCATCTAGTACTTCCTGAGAGCTAGACGACATGAAAAAAGAACTGACTGCTGTTGCGAACAAAACTTGCTCCATTTGCAAGGCTGTTCCGCGTTCCTAAGGATGCTCTCTAGAAGCATGAAAAAAAAATTCGAAGAATCTGCAAGTGAGGCCGTTCCCAAACGCGTTTTGAGAACAAGAATTAATGACATTTTTCCAATACCAAATTTCAAGAAAAAAAAATAAAGCACAGTTTTAGTTTCATCGCCTCACAACGGCTGACAGAGGACGAAACACTTGAGCAGTTCTGTATCGAAACTACAACAGCAACAAAAAGAGACTAAGAAGATGAGTCAGAATACATTTGGCTTTAAATACTTTAATAAACCAATGAGGTGCAAGCGTTCAGCGAAGCTCCGGGTTATTTTTGAATTAAATGCGTGGAGTGCAAGAAAGGCACACGAATACTGCGCGGAGGCCCACGGAGTGATTTTCGAGTACTTTTTTACTCAAGAAATTGAAACAATGAAAATTTTTTCAAACTTTTGTTTTGCCTTACAGGTTAGGGCAAAATAAGACATCTAGTTTATTTTTTAACAAACTTTAGAACCGTGGCAACGTGGCCATAATTATGGAACACACACCTTGTACCCCCTCAAAAAAAGAAAAGAGCATTGCGTTTTGACGTTTTATGTTAAGCAGTGAAATGAAGAAATCACCATTTTCAAATTCTTTCCGCATTTTGCCTCGCTTTAGTATTGCTACTCGTCACTTATCAATATTTCAGAAATTAAGTTCAGTTTTTAACAATATCGTCTCAATCCAAAAATAGCTAAACTCAAAAGCAGACCATATCAAATCTTTCAGAATCTGGCACAGTAGCAGCCCATAACAGGTAATCTATTTAATCTAAGTACCGATTACTTAAACCTGTTAAGCGTTGTCAGACTGATATCCCTGATAGGTATCCCCATAGGGTCAGCGTAGTACTCAGAACATCAAAAAATATCTAAAAACTATTTATAAGCAACATCTCCGAAATATGTTTTCAATTCTACAAGCCAAACGCACGAGAAAAAAAAATTCGACAGATCCCACACACGCACCTGGGAATCAACGTTATGCGAAGCATGCGGAGGGAAGGTGACCATGTTAGAGTTTTTTTTATTGAGCGAAACTTCATGAAATGACGCTAAATTTATGTACAAATGTTGCACGCACAGACATAAGTTGAAGAGTTGCAGATGTTTACATAACCAGTTGTTTCCACTTGCGCAACGACGCCAACTGGAACATGCGTATTAGAAACACCAGAAGCTGATATGAAGCGCTTCATGATGCTCGTGAGGATGCTGGCCCTGGACACTGCTACATATATCAACTTCAGCGCATGGCAACTAACCACAATTGACGTTAACCCGACGTGACGGCTGTTATCAGAGGAGTACAAATGTAATGTTTATAAAATTTAGTAGGCAGCACTGCAATCACTATTGAATTTTCACGAAGACTGGCGTCTATTTGAAAAGTAGTTCCGAGACCTGGCGTAGCCCTGTGGTGAAACGCTTCATTGCCACGCAAAATGCTTGGGTTCGATTCCAGTTGGGACCCTGACGTTTATTCTTTGCATTTGTCGGGTCGACGCTACCGATGTCGGGTATTGCTTTGGACAACTGGGCAGAGCCAATTTCAGGCGCTCTAAAAGCACAGTTCACGATATGGCGCCCGTCAACTACATTTTCTCCGAATAGCTTCTGATTACCTCGTACACATCGCACGTGTTGTCATTGCTTAAACCATGCCATGAACCAATTCGATCTCCATTTTTCCTCGAGAGCATAAGAACAAAAAAAAAAAAAAGTTCCGCCGACCGGAAGCTATTCGGGCGCCACCAAGTCTGCCAATAAGCATGAGCAGTCCTTGTTCTTTTATTTTCCTGGAAGAAGACATCATCGGTGCATCCTTTGATGCAAACCTGATCGACGCGGCCAGGCGAGCGGCATTCCAACGACGAGGACGCTGCATGACGGAATCGCGGCGACCGTCGGAAGGTCTTTGCAAGCTGACGTCGTCCACACGCCATTATGCGCCCGCGCGTTGTGAGCCACATTTCCCCCTTCCTTTTTGCATGGCTTGCGCCCGTAGCTCATCTCGTTGCCATACACATCTAGAGACTGCGGCCGGCACCACACTCACATCATCCTCCATCGACAAGCATCTGCGAATGACGCACATGTCTTCTGCGCGGGATCGGAGCCACCCTAGTTTTTCCCGGCAGCCACTCCTCCTCCTACTCTGAGAGCTGCGAGCCTGTTCTCCCGGCCAGCTGCCTTGTTTGATCGCCAACGAGATAAACGGATAGGCTGTTTTCCGCGCAGCAGGCAATTTCGCTGCTTAGCAGACAAAGTACAGCGGCACAATGTTCTTGCGACGCGGATGTGCTCGTTATAGCACGTATGCGCTCCTTTCGTAGCACATGTTTTGGACACACTATACGTCCCAAGCGTTCGCTATGCAGGGTGTTCAAACTATCACGTGGCGCGCTTTAAAAAAAGCAGCGTTACACGTAGAAACCTCGTACACATTGTTCCTAATACACTGGAGCAGCCACTGCAAACTTTTCACGAATGAAGCTTAATTAAGATTCATAACTTCATCTTTAACTCGACGAGTACTCACCTACTTACGAAAACGTCCACAAGGCATATGACGTGTTTAAAGGGCATCTAACAGCGCCATTTCTACCAATGTACTAATTGCGCGCTCACTTTTATTTTCGTTCATAAAGAAAGCCCGCGAAGAATCACGAGGCACCCTTGAAAAAACAAAATAACGTTACGTTTAAAAACCTCGTACCTATTGCTCCTGATACGCAAGAGCAGCGGCTGCTTGCGATAGAGGTCTGTAAGAAATATATGGGCACCGCCATAACAGACGTGATTATAAAGAGACATTTACGACTGGCCGCTTGCACCACAAAACACAAGAGGAAATCGGTACGTATTTCTCATAAATATTGCTTCTATATAGGTGGTGGAAAAAATCGTCGGTGGTGCGAGGAGCAAACACGGCCAACTAATTTAGCTAACAATGAAGTGAGCAATAGAAACGTGAGGCTGAATTCACCGACAACTCGAAGCACATACGCACACATCGTATATATTGCAAACAAGCTTTCTCCTGAAAAAAAAAAAAGCTAACAGGCTTCCTCTCGAAGAAATCGGTGTGGATTTCCATGTGACTGCGTGATACAAACGCGTACTTGTCGATTTCTCTTTTCTATTCCTTCCGCCACCTTGCGGAATTCCACAGAACTGATTTGCAGCAAAAACGATTGGGTTAACTACGGCATCGCCAGCTCGTGATTGTTACTTTTCGCAGGGGTTCAGATATTTTGGAATCGATTTCAGCTAACCATGTACATATTTCATTTGTGAATTGTCAGTCTTTTCAAAAATTCACACTACGCGTAGGTCTGTTTTATATGTTTGTTTTTGTTCTTTCGCACGACACATTAATAAAAAGAAAAGAAGACCTTCACACTTTACATGCGTAGATCGAGTTTGGGGAATGGCTGCGCTGTAGCTTGTCTACTTCACAACACAAGAAAAAAACTAAAGAACAGTTAACGAAAGTTAACGACGGCCCCGTCACCCGAGCGAATCTGCAAGAGAGCCCGAACACATCGCGCTTCCATGCGAAGTGGGAAAGGAGGGTTTCAGCGGGAACCCTCCTCTTCTCGGCGTTACTCCTTTTTCCTTCATTAGCTGACCTCAACAGTAACGTCCCGAAAGGAACGTTCGGTTTGTTTTTTCTTCTTTCTTTTTCAATTAGCTCTAGTTGGCTACCCGGCAGCAACCAGTGGTGGACTAAGAAGCTGCTGCAGAGTATCAGCATGCCACTGCGCGTCCTATAAAAGGTATAGGGAGTTCGCGGCCTCCGCTAGACGCAAGTGTGCTTATATTTAGGCGAACGTTGAAGAACACCAAATATGGTGAACACTTCCAGAGCTCTCCACTGCATGCGGCATCCCTCATATTCATACTACGCGCATGTATATATATATATATATATATATATATATATATATATATATATATATATATATATATATATATATATATATATATATATATATATATATATATATATATATATATATATATATATATATATATATTAAATGTGTGTGTGTGTGTGTGTGTGTGTGTGTGTGTGTGTGTGTGTGTGTGTGTGTGTGTGTGTGTGTGTGTGTGTGTGTGTGTACGCTGGATTTGTCAGCAAAGTTGTCGATAGATTTTTTTCCCGCAAAAGTTAAGTAAAGGGAGGAGTACGGGAGGGGTAGGTCCTGCACTTAATGGAGGGGGGGGGGCATAGTTACCAGCGCACCAGTCGGCAGTCATCCCCAAGCCTTCGCGGAATGTAGATCGAACTAAAGCAACATCGACGGGAGACCTGAAAACGATACAACAGCTCCGATCCTTCAGCCGCCATTATGACACTACCACTATGCCAGGCAAAAACCAGATGTATGCCCTTAAGAGACAAGGAAGGCAAAGTAACCGCCAATATGGATAGGATAGTTAAAGTAGTGGAGAAGTTATACGGAGATCTGTACAGTAGCCGGTACAACCACGGCCATAAAGTAAGAACTAGCAGTACCCCAGATGACAACCCACCAGTAATGAGAGAAGAAGCCAGGAAAGCCTTGGAGGGAATGCAAAGAGGCAGTGCTGTTGGTAAGGATCGGGTAACACCAGATCTGCTGAAAGACTGAGGACAGATTGTGTTAAGAAAACTGGCCACCTTATATAGGAAGTGTCTCCTGACGGGAAGGGCACCAGAATCTTGGAAGAATGCTAACATAATCTTAATCTTTAAGAAAGGAATGACAAGGACTTGAAGAATTACAGGCCGATCAGCTTGCTATTCATTGCACACAAGCTATTTACCATGGTCACTGCTAACAGAATCAGGACATTAGAATTTAGTCTGAAAATCTACTAAGGTGCATAAGCATCGCCATAATGAATTTTGTTAGAGCAGCGTTACGCGGTGACGCTTTGCTTCAAGTTGAGTAAAAGGGCGTGTGAAATCCATCAGATGATGAAAAGTGATAAAGGGACACTAAAGAGAAACAATGACTTGGTTTAGATTGACAAACTGTCGATCCTCTGAGAACTTCAATGGTATACGTTTCACTGTCGTAAGTTCCTTATTAGCAGAGAAAGCCAAGGTTGAAGTGTCACTTGTAAATTTCGCGACAAAATCTCCGCGCGTGAGTAAGCATATATACCAAAATGTATTTTTCTTATTTTCGCAACATTGGCTAAATGAAACTTTCTGGCACTTCGAATGCTCAATCTAGGGCACCCACAGAAGACATTGTACTTCATTTTCATCGAGTAGAAGGTCCCAGTAGACGGCTTCAAAATTTACTATACGTCACGGTGTTAGGCGTATGAATCTCACAGTGGCATCTCCACTCTCTCTCTCTCTTTTCGCGCGTTTTCTCGCTTGCCAAGCATCATGTCCTGGTAGAAGTGGTATTTTCAGGATTCTGAAATTGTACCAAAGTAATACTCGAAAAATAGTCCTGCTCTTTAGCGCATCTTTATTGAGTGTGATGCCATGTGTCTATCAAGTGTTTTTCAAAGGCATAAATTGCTTCAGCAAGGAATAAAAGAGCAAGTTGAAGATAAGCAACGCTCAGGACGCCGTTCAACTGCAAACAGTCACGTTAGTGCATCGATGCCACATTCATCTCATAAACTTTGTGGTATTTCATCCCGAATCTCCCCCAATCATCCTGTAGCCCCGTTCTTATATTGTAGTTCTCCTTCCTTATCCCCCAGTGGAGAAGGGTCATGAAAAGACGGCACCATGCCTTAGTACGGGTCATTCAAGAGGTCGTAACGAGGCACCTGAACTGCAGCATTCCGGTTTCTGCGTTGTCGTCGGCCTTCAGTGATTCGTAAAGCTGCTGGAAAAGCTGTGTTGATGCAGAAGGGGGTATCTTTTGGAAACTATTAAGTCAATGTGTCCAAGTTGTAAAGGATTTTTTTTTATTTCAGACCTACTACTTTCTGGACAGACCATGTCAGCTTTTGTATGTTGTCTTGGCGCTGTTTTAACTTGTCTGTTGAATAAATGAACAAACCATCGCAAGAACCCCACGCTTAGACCTCGCATACGTGTTACGATATTCTTAGGCGTTGCCTTTCTCGCGCAGTTTAGAAAGGTGAGCGGTTTTCTTGCGGTCTGGTGTCTCAACGCGATGCGGCCAGAGCACAGCTCTGAAGGGCATACGAGACGTATGGTGAAGTCTGCAAAGATAGAGCGTGCTAAAGCTTGAGACTACACCCTTACGGTTAAAGTTCACACTTGCTGCTCTGCTAGAGCGACACAGCCCACTCCTACCCCACCTCCCTCTGATGTTGATTCTCATTTGCCCGAGTAAACACGGACAATTGTTTCCCCTCTGCTTAAGGAGGGATGAACGGCATGCCTTACACGGTGTGACTTATGCGCCCTCCATGTAATGTATATAGCCGGTTCGTTTCATCTCGACTTCAGAAGTGTTCGTCGCCCCCGCTCACGCGCTTTTATCTGTGCGTATGGATAACAATATTGATTCACATTTATACCGAAAATGACGCCCACGAAAACGGCCAAAACCCGTCGATATGGCCCATGTGATTGCGATCGCTATTATAGAAAAACACGTTAAAGCCAGCATCCCGCAGAATCCATCACTGCCATTATTCGCGTAGAAACCCATTAGCATGTGATCTTGGTTGTTTTTTTTTTTCGTTAACGAGATCCCTCATCGCCATTTTTTTTTCTTTCAAAGTGGCAAACACATGTCAAGGTATCCCTCAAAGAGCACGCGATCTTGAATCAAGCAAGCAAACCAAAAAAAAAAAGGGGGGGGGGGGGACTTCCTTCAAGAAGACGCTCTCTCCGCCTCTCGGCTCCTCCTTCCCTTTGCCAAACGACGTTCTTTGGGAGCACAGAGCAAACAGAATAAAAAACGCCACTCCACTCTAGCGATACTTGGACTACAGCTTGCTGCTATAGTCAGGCCAGTCCTTGCTCCGTTATTTGACTCCATACTAAACGTGAAAACGACTGGCTGTTTCAATATTAAGGCGACTGCGAGCTCGCAAGAATAGAAGCAGGGACTGGAGGAGGCATTCTTTCCCAGCCCGAAAATCGAGCGACGACTCCTATGGGACACGGATATCTGAGATGAGATTCTGGCCACGGCTACAACAAACCTGCCCGCTAGACAAACATACACTCGAAAACGGGACATAGGTGTCCATATGGACCCATGCTATCGGACGCCCTGTATACGTGTCACTGAAAATGTTTTCAACCTAGGCATCTCTGAGGTGGCCTGTCACAGGCGCCACGTTCACGACGTAAGTGCAGCGCCTAAAAACTTCCGATTCGACTACTCGATATTTCCATTAAACAAAGCTTTTATTTATTTATTTCGCGCGTCCTTTTTTCTCCTCACCTAATAAGTGTAGATCATAACACACACACTTCGTGCTTCTAGAAAAAGTACGAAACGCTTACCGTTAACCCCCTAAAAACAACACGGTTCACCAAAGAAAAACAATGAACAAATTTTCTTCAATAAAGGTGCTACCAATAGAGAATAGTTACACGTCTGCTGCAAAAGTTGGCACGCCAGTGCCTTGCCCGCGGTATACATTTGACGGAAAATGTCCAAAGTTCGAACGCAGAAGTATACATATATGTCAGTGCTCGTACGAGGCGAAAGCGTCAACTCATGACAAAAATTAGTCAGCTGATTTAGTTATTCACTCGATGCCTTGTCCCGACGAGACATAGCACCTGTTTAAGGAAAGTCACCGATAAGAATCGGTAAACCACGCGTGCGGAGATGACAAGCGAGAAAGGCGACAAACGGAAACAGTGACATCATGCACTGCCGTTCAGTTATGCCGCATGTGTCGCATTTTCTCAGTCAATTTTCGTGCTCGCTGTAAATACACGCTCAGTGTGAATTTTTTTGCACGAACTTTTGTAATCTTCTGAATACGAAAAGGTTCGTTATACAACTTTAACTTATTACACACACTATACGCACACCAAAAAGTGCTTTTTCACGCTGTTACAGGAGTTCCAATGAACCAACTAGCTCTGCAGGAAGCAACCATTCTTGACTGCATTTTGGGTACATCGAGATATCCTCTGTCTTCTCTTCCTCCATGAGCCCTTGCGTCTTTCTCTACCGACACCTCACACACGTTTGTTCAGCGTACAGGGCAAATTTTGATGTATTTTCTTTGCATGAATTTCGGCATTTTAAATACTTTCATCAGACATGCGAGAAGGATCCACAAAATTTTACATAGGCCCATATTCGCGGTGAGTCCTTGCATGTATAAGTGAACAAAACTGCTCGCAATGATGGCAATATATAGCAGTACCATTGATCAGATAGATGACAGGGGGTCGCTGGCATACTTTGCTACCTCGACTTCGAGCGTGATGATGATGATGATGATTTGTGGGGTTTAACGTCCCAAAACCACCATATGATTATGAGAGACGCCGTAGTGGAGGGCTCCGCAAATTTTGACCACCCGGGGTTCTTTAACGTGCACCCAAATCTGAGTACACGGGTCTACAACATTTCCGCCTCCATCGTAAATGCAGCCGCCACAGCCCGGATTCGGCTTCGAGCGCTTCAACTGATCAAGGTGCAGGTGAGGACCTACATCACTGTTCACATCGAATGAGGCGCGGATGTAGTTCAACGGAATTCTTCGTACTTTCCCATTAGAAAAAAAATCGGCAGATCCCACGTACAGTACATGGCAATCGGTGATATGCGTAGCACTAATAAGGAAGGTTCATATGTCACTTTAAAATCATCACAACGTTACGAAGCGCACGTAAATTATGCCATACATGAGTTTCATGTCATGATTATCATGTTTGAACGTGTCATTTGCCTTCGTGGCCTACTCACGTCACGTGATGCCAAATTTGGTATATGTGGAGCTAGTGAAGCGGCTGCAAGCGCGCTATGAGCGTAGCATGTTGTCATGTTTTACATGACACGCCTATTATGATTATCATAGATAGATAGATAAGTGGGGTTTAACGTGCCAAAACCACCATATGATTATGAGAGACGCCGTAGTGGAAGGCTCCGGAAATTTCGACCACCTGGGGTTCTTTAACGTGCACCCAAATCTGAGCACACGGGTCTACAACATTTCTGCCTCCATCGGAAATGCAGCCGCCGCCGCCGGGATTCGATCCCGCAACATGCGGGTAAGCAGCCGAGTACCTTAGCCACTAGACCACCGTGGCGGGGCTATATAAGACGAGTGTGTTTATAAAGCATGAACGTTATTTCCCTGTATTTCCACGTATTTCAACGTAGACACGTGGCTGTGTGGTATACGACACTTACTTGTCACACAAACGACCTTGATTTGATCCTCACTCGCACGCGGATTTCTTTATTATTTATTTTATATGCACCTTTCTCGATTTATCGGCGCCGAAAAAGACAATTTTTCGCTTACAACCAACGAAACCGACGCCCAACTTTCAATGCGCGAAAAACTATTCAACGCTCTCGCGTCAATTGAGAAGACGCTTTAATGCATTTTGCTAGTACTTTTTTCCTATTAAAATGCCATGAGGTATGTTGAAGTTTCAAGAGGAGTTAATTTGGTCCTCCATAATGATAGCACAGAGCATTCTCCGAAAGAGTCCTGACATTTCTTTTGAAACTTGTGGGCTTTTTTGTTTTTAGTGTGATGAAAATGCACCAAAAGGGCTGTGCAGGTCATACGTGGAACCTTCAACAGTGTTTTACCATATCAGCACAGACTCTTCTCTATTTTGGTCAGTTCAAGAGAGCTTTACTGCACTGGGACACAACCAACACTTATTGCAATATACTGCACCAGGGTGTCATGTAGCGCTGGTAGTCTACAGAAAATCACGAGCCTTTGACCCAGCTATATATGCAGAAGAATTAGTACTGATTTATCTAGTGATATGAGCAATGTGAATGACCGAGCGCATCCAGTCGCGGATCCACAGGTTGGGCGGCAGGGGTGATCGCTCTCTCCCACCCAAAAAGTCTGTGGTCACTCCCACCCCCTCCGCCCACTTCATTGATTGTAGTCAACCTCCTATAACCAATTAGAACAAATGAGTGCAAGGAGTCTGAGCACAGAGCAGCTGTATTTATCCCTTGAAGGGGCTTATTGCTAGTACAAAAAAAGAATCATGACCACGCCCCCCTCTCCTGTGTGCTTCAGGCCATCGGCCCCCTTTAAATGAATGGCTAGATCCTCCCCTGAGCAGATCTCGTTGTGCCAACGACATTCCTTGGGAAGAGGCTTATGACTCGTCCTTCAATGAATTGTGCAGTCGATGTTCAATTATACACGACTGTCGATGCTTTTAAAGGACGGCTACTTCGACCAAGAATGGATGATAATGAACTGCGCCTAAATTGTGGTCGAACTGAACAGCCATTCACGCATTATTCCTAATGATCGACGTTTGTGTCTGCCTTTCAGTTTATTTTCATTTTTTTATTTTTTGAGCAGGCGAGTTGATTCCGCTCGAGGTATGCGAGGCCATTATGAACGGCCTCTGCCTTACATGGCGTATATTGCATCGCCGAGCTAGCACCTGGTACAGCTGCATGGCAGCGCGTGCAACGCCTTGACTCGCGCTCTCTCTTTCACGGCGCGCGCTCTCTCTTTGCGTCAACATGGCTTCCGAGATTGCGGGCGTGCGGCGTGGCAACCCGCCGTGCGGCCGCTGTCTCAGAGGCCATGGCGTAAATTTTCCCGGCGTGGGATGAGTAATACCCCGTTACATAGCACGTGTAATGTCATTCGCTTCGAATGACATTAGGTGTTAAGGTCATGAACAAGTATAGAGAGAGAGTGAGAGTGAAAGAATGATAGAGAAACAAAATAAAGAATGAAACGAGGAAGAAGCGCGAGAGAGGGGAAAGAAAAGGAAAATAGAAAGGACGTGAAAGTAATACATAAAAGAATAAAAAAAAACAGAAAAAAGAAGAGACACAAAAAACAGGCGGCAAAACCTCCGACAGTCATCTGTCCTCTCGCTCAGCGTTGGTCGCTAGAAACTTACGGCACTAGTAAAACTATTTTTTCCCAGAATAACCATTATTATCTAACTTTATATATAAAGATAGTCAGTAAATGAAAAGAGAAATGAGATATTTGCAAAAAACGTGACTATCTTTCAGTTTGTACAAAGTAAGCTTGAAAAACATTTGCTGTCTTCCTTGGGTCTTAAGGTAGGCTATGTTTCAATGATGCATTTGTAGTAACCGTTTCTCCGTGCGCTTTGCGTAGCCATGTAGGTGCTTTTCTTCAATGCGACCTCACAAAGTGTGAGGCACACGGGACGGCTTTAAGCTCTCCCATAGTAGAGTACCAAGTGCTCTAAATTGTTAACCACTTTTTCTCAACACAGTCAAAACTGAGGGGCGAGTATCGCTTGTTGAAAACTTTTCCCGATACCACGCCGGGACGATGTGAACACCGTCGGCTATGGCAATTTTTGGCTGGCCCTACGGTGCTTCGTGAGAATTCTAAAATTAGAAGCAAATATTTGATTCACCACGTGTAGCGTACAGCTTGTTGCGTACGTTGAATAATTTGTCACGTTTTCATTTGTCGTGACTGTTTTCCGCGAGAAAGGGGAATTTATACAGCATACTGATGTGGTTGTTGCCTCCAAAACTTGTGTGCCGATCTCGGAGGTCCTGCGAGGTATATGTAAATTGGAACCGTAACTTCCATAAAAGACCATGTATCCAGTATTTGACGGCTCGTTGCTACCGCCGCCATCTACGTATGGAGGGGACAACTAACAGCTAACGAAAAATAAAAAATAAAGTGTAAAATCACAACCGGAAGTGATAGCGAGGTCGTGTATTTGGCCTACATGGCGCAAAATAGAAATAATTTCTCACGTTTTTTGTGCCGTTAGAAATAAGTGACCTAATTGTGCCTTTATAGCTGCCCAATCGCGTGCGCGAGAGAAAAAAAAGAAAGACCAATAAGCAATATTGACGAACCAAAATTGTTTTGTTAGCCAAAGGGTCTACTACAATGCACACCAAAAATTTCGCAGATGAAATTCTAGCACAAATGTTCACGAACACAAGACTTAACAGTTCGAAAACTCACGTCCCTATCGTGGAAAACCACCGCAGTGAGACACCAGCCTTGAGAATATCGCTTTGGCAACCGTAGAGTACAGCGTCTTATCGTGTACAGTATGGTCCACTCTTGGAGGGAACACGGTAACGCGTGGCTGTCGGCCAGCGTGGCGCAAACTGGCGGCGAGATTTGTAAACACACCGCATGCGCATAGACGCGAAAAGGTGGGGCTTGCCGCGTTTCGTCTGCTACTTTCCGCTCCGGCGCTTGCAGTGCGCTGGGTACCGCGTTCGCTTTTCCGCGGTGCGATTCATGTCCCCGCCACTCTCCTTGCTCCTCCCCGGGTAATCAGCGCGCAGGAAAAAAAATGCCGTTCGTTTGTTGTTGTGCTTTATCGGAAGCTTTGTTGCTATTCTATTCATGGCCACAGCAGCCGATTTCAGAATACAGGTTAAATGTGAAAAAAAAACATGTGCCAATGGTATTCAGAAAAAAGGTTACATAAAACACGTGTTTGAAAATACTTCAATGCATCCCAATACGGCGGGACACAAAATTATGTAATTATTGTGGATTGCAATATCCAGCAAATGTTAATTATAACTCGCGTTACATTTCGTTTTTTTTTTTCGTTGAAGCGAAAACGCTAGAAGCTGCTTACTAGGTATATGCGATAGCGTTCACTTTCCCGAAAATATTACGTTTGACCAACACGCACGCTGAGAAACGGTGTACATAAAACACTACAAAGTAAAGAAAAAAATTATTCCTAAATCCTTTGTGACAGACAGGTCGATTGAGGTCAGATCTGTAGCCCCGAAACATTAGAATAGTGCAAAGGTAGTGAAACACATCTCTGCCCTGCGAGACACAAAATAAAACGCAGATTTGTGTAAGCAAAATACGACTACGCATGACAGAACTAGGGACTGCAAAAAAATTACATTCGTAGTGGTGGTGATTACGCTGGCAATGAGAAAGTGGCCTATTCGCGATGGCAGTGACATCAAGCAGGCTCTATTCTTTGGTGTACACCTCGACTATTCGAAGCCTTTCGTCCTCAGCTACTCTGAGACATGCGGCTTCTAAGAACTAGCCATGCTGAAAATGCCACCAGTGAGTAAATACGCCCCTAGCTGTGGCATTCTGTAAACATTATAACAAAGCCCATCACTCGCGTAGCCTGCATGGTGTTTGTGCCCACCAAAAATGTAATTGTAAGCTTTCTAAACGCAGTTCGAACCAGCCAGCCGCTTTTTATAACACACATGGGAATCGATGGTTGATGAAGCGAGCACAGCAAGCTTGTCACTAGCGTGCGCCGGGCGTAGGGCTGGAAAGTAGCAGACGACGCGGCAAGTACCGCCCTTACGAGTCTGCGCGCATGCTCCGCATTTCCGAATCTCGCCAGCAGTTGGCGCCCTGCAGACCACCGGCAACGCGCTCGCGTGTTATCCCTAACAGTGGATCGTACTGTACATTCATCGTCATTAAAGACGAGAGCACGCCTGCCATGCACCAGTGAAGGCTGTCGGCAGTCACAAAGGCGGCTATGCACACATTCTCTGAGCTAGTTCTCTGAAATGTCACGCCAGTAAACAGCACATAAGCAAATTGATAAACTACGGAAGATACGCAATAAACCACCACGCAAAAGTGAGTGATGCTTCGTTGATCCGCCATTGCGCAAACTAAACACAAGGGCTGATAGAAGTTTGCGTGGATACGCTCCCCCCCTTCCCCCAATAATGGCACCCGACCGAAAACTGAGGCATTCATTCATTTAAGCAGGTGTAAGATAAACCGTAAAGTAAATTTATAGTTAACTATGAGATATGTAAAATTAAGACTATTTGAAAAAGAAATTATATTGAGTTTGTTGTTTCCGGTATTTTCCCCCTACTGATGTAGTCGCGATTTAATCGTCAACAGACAAGGGCGCCTGTGGCAATGGCTTTCCGACATTTTTCGTTCCAAGTTTCCCATCTCGTGCAGTTCCGGATCAACAGTGCGGAGGGCCCGGTTCAAGAAAATAAGGGGGGAGGGGGGCTTCTCCTCCCTCTTTCTTTACCGCTTTGTTATCTGGTCATGCTGGAGATTTGTCGCTTTTTAGATTTAGCTGCAAAGGACACAAACCATATGTATTCTAAGCCTCTCCGAAGCGTTGAATATGACCTGGACGTTTTCTTTCTTGCGGAGCACGTGGAGGACTTGTCATCGTAATACTTATATCAAGAGACGAAGACACATGGACAGCTATAACATTTGTCTGGTTCGTTCGATCACACTAAAAGAAGACTAATCTGAGCGTGAAGTTGAGATGAAAAGAAAGAATGCATACCACACTTACTTCAATATTCAGAAACGCTACTTGACTTGAACTTGACTTTCCACCGACTTCAATGCAGCACAAACGGGTTTCGAACGCGCTCTCTTTAGGCGGTGCAGAGACAACGCAAACGCGCGGACGCGTTTTAAACGCGCTGCATTGACGGCGGTTTCAAGTCAGGTTCAAGTCATGGAGCGTTTATGAATACGGAGGTTAGAAGTGCAACCCAAGCATCGTGTGAGTTTCTTCCATTCGTCCTGAACTATAGTGTCGTTTACCCTCATTTCAATAGAGGACATCTTCCCTCGAAAACCACTGAGCGCCTTAGTGAAATAGATTCCTCCATTTGCTTCAGCTTCACGGATTCGGTACCACACGTTTCTTGCGCGCGAGCGCTGCCAAAGTTGACAGGTGGGCCTTTCTCAGAAACCGTTCGCCGACTTATAGTAAATACGCCGCCAACCGTTTAGGTAATTTTCATTTCGTACAACACAGAGTCAAGGGGGTATGGTAGGGTTACTCCCCCCCCCCCCCCCCCCCCCCAAAAAAAAAATTGAATTTACAATTTTGACGCTAAAAGAACCACTGTACCCCGAGGAACAAACTTGTGGAAGCCCAACGTCCAGCGGCCGCTTCAAGTGGTTCAAACGCCGGCCCGAACAGAGTTTTTGTCGCTCTGTTTTTGTCGCTCTGACCATCTTGCCGCTAAGACGTCCACGTCATGCAGGAAAGCCACCCCTTCTGTCAGCAGCACTAGCGTTCACACGGCTCAGTTCACCGGCAGCATCTCGGCGTCGGTACAAGAAACGCCACACGAGCCCAGAGCGCGTCCGTTCGCTTTGTTGCCATGCGGCGTTGATTCAACGAGCATTAAAAAACAACAAAAGTGAGTTCGTGAGCCGGGAACGCGTGGCGGCGGTTGCCAGAACCCGCGTGGCCGTAAAGCTGGCTTTCCCTTAAATGGACGCTTTTTTGCGCACGTGAACGCGCTGGGCAAATGGCGCGAGCGGCGAGTTGTATCAGTGGCTCAACTCTGCTACCTAAAGGTACCATATAGAGTAACTCTAGGCGAACTGTTGGCTCGTGCAGAGCCAACAGAAAACTATCATCACCATCAACCGACACGCGCCGTCTTCGTCTTCTTCCTGCCTCTTTGTCCTTTTCTGTATCTTCTGCTTCGCTCCCAGAACACGTGCTCGCGCCGACTTGTGTGGCGTGGGATGCATAACATCGATGGGGCAGAGAACGAGGACACCAAGTAATGAAAGAGTGAGAAAGGAGAAAGAGAACAATTTCGGCAGCTCCCGCGTAACATGGGAATTGATATGTGTGTCATGCGGAGGGGAGGTAACGGTGTAGGTAGGTAGGTAGGTAGGTAGGTAGGTAGGTAGTAAGGTAGGTAGGTAGTAAGGTAGGTAGGTAGGTAGGTAGGTAAGTAGGTAGATAGATAGATAGATAGATAGATAGATAGATAGATAGATAGATAGATAGATAGATAGATAGATAGATAGATAGATAGATAGATAGATAGATAGATAGATAGATAGTAGATAGATAGATAGATAGATAGATAGATAGATAGATAGATAGATAGATAGATATATAGATAGATAGATAGATAGATAGATAGATAGATAGATAGATAGATAGATAGATAGATAGATAGATAGATAGATTAGATAGATAGATAGAGATAGATAGATAGATAGATAGATAGATAGATAGATAGATAGATAGATAGATAGATAGATAGATAGATAGATAGATAGATAGATAGATAGATAGATAGATAGATAGATAGATAGATAGATAGATAGAATAGATAGATAGATAGATAGATAATAGATAGATACGCTCAAAGTCTTCGAAGTTCACTAAGAAATGCTTCACAAAAAAAGTGCGCCATTCACCCAATAAAAATGCACCCGAATCACTGACGGTGCTGACAAGTAGCAAGAGACGTACCGGAGGATGAAAAGAAAAAAAAAAACATGGCTGATCCTTCTTTCTTGGAATCGGTATAACACGAAGGTGACAGCTATCTTTGCAAAGGTAGTTGAGCGTTTATTGTGCATTGTTTCGCCACAGTGGCAAAAGAATGAATGCTGCAGCAAGAAATTGCAAAGTCACGCGAAGAACGACAAGCAGCTCGAAACTTACAACACGCACATTAAGCAAAAAGCACGCACGAAAGGAACATACGCAGGAGGTGCGCGGTAAACAGCTGCCCCAGCTCGACACTGAAGGGGCCCTGCGACACTTTTGCGACAGCTCTATTTAGTACCAGAACGCGTGTAGAGCAATGATTGCTGCACTCTAAAAGGTTTTGTAAAGGAACTGCACAGTTACCCCCGAAAAGAGCTCTATGCTCCTCCTGAAGACGGAATGCGCGCAAAAGATTGCACACGGCACCACAACGAGGGGCAATTTCCTCCTTGTGAAGTAATGCATGCTTTTTTTTTTTTTTTAGTAACTGCAGGATTGTTCGCGCCCTGTGCAAACGACCCATCGGTGCTTACACAAGCCTGTTTCCTTTCAGACGGTGTCGTAGCGTGGTGTGGTGTAGTGTACGCGCATGCTGACTGAGTGGTCGTGAGTTAGAACATGCTGCAAATGTTCCGTAATTCATTTGTGAATGTGATGCTTGCACGTCAATCGTACACCTAATCAAATGCCACCACGAACTTCGAAAGGCTAGTTAAGCCAACGAAAAACAGATTTTTCTTTTGCTAACTGTTGCTATTTCGAGGAGTAACCACGAGAGCGTCGTTACTCCATCGCAGTTACTACCGAAATGGTGCAATGGGTGTGGCAAGTTAGTTACTCCGCTAAAAAAGCAACCTCGATAACCCTTTTCCTCCTTTGCTTCTTGAAGTGTGAGACGAATGCAACAACAATGACAAAAATTGGTGCGCAAAAAGTGAAATTGTGGGTCCCCAAAGTTCAAAACACGGGCAGACGACGACTAAAAACCTTCTCTGTCGCATTTCACTCGCCTGCTGATGTCAAAGACCGCTCCCAATCACGGCGCGTGTCTCATAAGGACACACCGGAAAGGTCACCTCATTGTGGCTTTCACACAATGCCTCGCTACCACTCCTTTTAACGGGTCCTTAGCATGGTTACTACGAACTACGCGCGTCGGGTAGCAGAAGCCCCCACGGTCACGGTGTGTAAGATACATACATACATACGCTTTGGGCGGGATGGGGTTACTTCTCAGTAGCCCCACCCCACCCAAACACCTCCTTCTTGCGTTCCTGTAGCGTACCGTGTTCGGGATTCCACGCATGAACGCCATGTCCCGATCAAGCACATCTCCACAAAGTTACCATTCGACATGTTGGCGAGTGACGTATGGTGCTCGTAACATATTTGATAAATAAGACGGTAAGCTGGGCCAATTGGTTGGGATTCATCGTGAACATGTTTATAGCGCAACACCAGAAACACAGTACAGGGAAGGAGCAAAAGAGGAAGAAAAGACGGCGCTGACTCACAACTGTTCTTTCAAACCAGTTGTGACTAAGCGCCACCTTTTTCTTCAGCTCATTTCCTGTCTTGTGTTTCTAGTGTTGCGCTATAAACAAGTTCACGATGACATAGTTGATCATTCAATTTCATGACCATGCACAAGATGTGAACCGATTCCACTACTCGACGGTCCGAGCACCAAATCTCACTGGTGGCTTTGGAGAACGGCGTGGCATAAGGTCTTATGATTTCACAAGGCCGGCTGAAGTACATCTCTGGAAACGATGCCTCCTCGGCGTGCTTCTCGTAGAGTGGAGACACGGGAACCTGCCCTGTTCCTGGAGCAATGGCTAGGTAACGCATGACGTCAACGAGACGACTTGAGGACAGCGATGGCTGGCTCACTACGTCCACGGCAGACGCGCAGTGAATGGGACAATCGAAGCCGAAGTGCCACTCGAGAAAATCTCGCCGAACGCAGGCGCTAGAGCCCGGCGAGCACGTTCGCGGCCATTGCCGTGTTGATACTGTATACTCTGCCCACATCGCCACCTCCAAGCATCCGTCTGCCATGGCACGCATGCTTGGGTACGACGGAGAGAACGCGTCGTCACAGACTGATGACGAGAGAAGCAGAGCTTATTGAACGGGGACTCGAGAAAAAAACACATCGCAGGCGCTAACTTCCAAAATAATATTTCATTGCTACTTTAGACCACTTTTATTACTCAAGAAACACCTCATGACATATGTTGCCTCATAATCCTGACTAGCCCATTTTAGAGCAAAGGCCTCTTCCATGATGCGCCAATCAGCCTGGTCTTCTACTTTCTGCTGCAACGTTATAGCTTCAATTTTTTTTAATCTCATCGGCAAACCTTACTATCTGTCTCCAACTCGTGCGTTTGCCTTCTCTGGGAGTCCAATTAGTTACCCTTAATGGCCAGCAGTTGTCCTGCCTACGTGCTACGTGTCTGTCCCATGTAAATTTCTTCACTTGATTTCAACTAGAACCCCGGTTCGTTCCCTGACTCACTCTGCTATCTTCATGTCTCTTAAAATTACACCTAGACCCCGCCACGGTGGTCTAGTGGCTAAAGTACTCGGCTGCTCACCCGCAGGTCGCGGGATCAAATCCCGGCAGCGGCGGCTGCATTTCCGATGGAGGCAGAAATGTTGTAGGCCCGTCTGCTCAGATTTCGGTGCATGTTAAAAACTCCAGGTGGTCGAAATCCGGAGCCCTCCACTACGGCGTCTCTCATAATTATGTGGTGGTTTTGGGCCCCGCCGCGGTGGTCTAGTGGCTAAGGTACTCGGCTGCTGACCCGCAGGTCGCGGGTTCAAATCCCGGCTGCGTCGGCTGCATTTCCGATGGAGGCGGAAATGTTGTAGGCCCGTGTACTCAAATTTGGGTGCACGTTGAAGAACCCCAGGTGGTCGAAATTTCCGGAGCCCTCCACTACGGCGTCTCTCATAATCATATGGTGGTTTTGGGACGTTAAACCCCACATATCATGTGGTGGTTTTGGGATGTTAAACCCCAAATTTCAATCAATCAAGGTTAGACCTATCATTTTTCTCTCCATCGCTGGCTGCGTCGTGCTCATTTAAGCTGAACTCTCTTTGTAAGCCTCCAGGTTTCTGCTTCGCAGGTAAGTACCGGAAAAATTCAGCTGTTATATACACTCTAAAAAAAAGGGAGCGAGAATGGAGAAACGGGCTCCGTTCCTCTTTCGGCGCAGCGACTTCCTCCCTTTCGGGCGCTTTACCCGTCGCGCCCTCTCGCGGCAAGGACCAAAGGAGCAACGTTCCTCCTTCAGCGTTCAAGTTACTCCTCAATCACGGGGGTCTTGCTCGCGCGCATGCGCACGCCAAGCCTATAGCCGCCCGCGGCCAGTCGCGAGCGATTGCTTTAACCTAAGATTGTTGTAAGCAATGCAGGAATGACGTTTTCTTTTGTTTTATTAGTATAGAGTAAAAGCCTCTCTTTTTTTTTTTTATCGTCAGGCACTCGCACGATGCTCCGCACACTTCCATGTATGTCTCTTGTTGTTTCATACTACCAATTTGTCACGAATACAAGGAGCTCTGCTTCCCAAGCAGTCTTGCTTTATCGATTACCTTAGAGTGTAAAAAAAATAATGATTTTTTTCGGTGTCGACATACTTGGTAAGCCCACGCATTTTTAGTTTCGCTCGGCACCAACAGCACTCATGAATTCAACGAGGCGCGTAAAAAAGCATCACACTTATTTTTTCAATAGTGTAGGAAACCTGATACCACTCTACAGTCCATGCGTGAAAGTACGATCATATACAATTGATAGAGTTATACGTGCCACTACCACCATATCGATGTTCTTTGCAGTTTACCCCCCTTCGAATACGGCCGCCGTGGCCGGAAGTCGTACCTGCGTCCATCAGCATAGTCACACGACACCCAATAAGGCTATGCTACCCCGGCAGGTGAAAGCACAAAGGGAAACAGGCTGCGAAGTTTCGCCGAGCGTTCATTCGCCAGACCAGATTACAACCATCAGAAACTTTTTAAACATCATCATAACTAAACTTTTGTGAAAAGTGAACCAATGACTTCTGTAGGTTAAACCAAATTCTCAATCGCATTCGTTTTGAATTGCCCATGCCAGCACTGAGAAGTAGGAAGGAATTATGCACGCGAGCAGTATGTCTTTCTCGTCCATGATTCTCCTTTGTCGTGAGAAACTCAACACAAAATGCACTTCTAGTAGCAGCTGTGCACAGCAAGTAAGTACTAACGCTCACTCACCTTTGTGAAAAGAGTATTCCGAATCCGGAGTAATAACCACCACAGCCACAGCGCTAACAACAAAATTGTGGCACGCACTATGATTGCAAGTTGACACGCGAGGCGAATCGCGAGAGGCATCTGAAGCAGAAAAGTATGCAGCCACAACATTCTATAAAGTTATAGTAAACTTGCGCACTGCAGCGATAGTTCCTCCACTCAAGTATGAGAGCTCCCGCGACGCCAACAGCCACTGTCATGGCTCACGAAAAAATACCGTCGGATGCGAGGTCATCGCTTATTTATCTCGCAAGACCCGCGTTGTAACGTACGTATACACTGCTAGGACGGTCGTTACCGCATCAAAAACCTTATCATTGAAGGGCTAGTGTTGTACTGTATCCATGGCTAACGGCCACACTTGTGGTACGCACGTAAAAAGAATATAAGCAAACGTTAAGACGAAACAACTAAACGAGGTCGACGTGACCACAGAACACCTACCACGACGGAGACAAAGTTTGGTCTGCATGCTGCGCCCTCTCCAAGTAACAAGAAGAAAAAAAAACGTGACCTCCGAAATGGCTAACGCGTGGCAAGTGTTGCACTCTCAGAGGCTTCAAGAAAAAAAAAGTAACTGTGGCAGTGGTCGACAGATGGCGCAGCGTTCGAATTGCCGAGGGCATTCTAAGCACGGCTTGGGGCATCCGCCTTCGTGAAAACCTGATAAGCTCTAGTAATTATTCCGTTCATTACTGTGCAACCATTGATTAACTAAGGTTTACCTAAGTATCAGATACAATATATTTACGTGTGCGCATGTTGTGGTATTGATTAAAAACGTGAAAAAAAAGTGTAAGAAAGCCTACTTGTAACCTGTGCCACTCAGGTCAGTTGAAATTCATCGCTATATAAGCTGGCGCGCTTTCACAGAAGACAGTGAGTAAACACGTCGAGGTGTGAGCCGTTGGTTTTGAATGGTTGATTGTGCTCTTGTTGCGTACTTGTTAGCGTATACGCTAGTGTACTTGTTGCGTACTATTTGTGTACTATGTGACCATGTGTGAATGTGTAGCTATATAGATTGCATCAGCACATAATAGGCTTTCGGTGTCCGTAAGTGGTCTTGAATGGGTTGATGCGTAAAATATCCGCAAGGGAGCCGTGATAGTGGGTAATAACAACAAACGTCGCGGTAGTCAACTTTCTTTTTTAACTTTGATCAATCCCTCCAGATGGCGCCACCTACCACCTACTACTTCATTGCTTTGACGCTCTCACACCTCCAGCCAATTTATATATCGTTGAACATCTATCTATCAAAGCTGCACTACGGATTCGGAATGGTTTCGCTGCGATCGAGTGTACGGTTTGGAGGCACATCTCGTGACCTGCGGACCCGTAAGCGCATGGATAACGTCGCTACACTATGTGAATCTGCGAGAAATAAATACAGCAAGCCTAGCATGCACTCTTCAGGTGAGGGCTCTGCAGAAACCATGTCTTTCGGAGTGAACGTGGCTTCGCTGACCGAACGAAACGTACTTGCTCCATCGTTCTCTTTCGCGATGTGTTCACCGCCACAGGTTCGTCTGCTTGTTTTTATAATAATTTCGTTCAATATCAAGCTCAGCGGAACCGTTTTTTGTAACTTTCAGTGCCGTGTACTCCTTACCAGTCGAGAATCGTTGCATTTGCTAAGCCTACTCGCTTCGCCGGGGGGCAGCCATGTTGATTTTCATAAGGAGGAACGTGTTTCTCCGTGGATGAGGGAGCAACGTTTCTCTATTTGAAGACGAACATTGGGGACATCGCCGTTCCTCCCTAAATGGAGAGTACGTCACTCCATTTTTTTTAAGAGTGTACCTTCCTTTTGAGGGTTACTGGTAGATTGCCATTCTTTATTTAGGAATGCTTGCCGAATGTGATCCCACTCGTCCTTTTTCTTCTAGCTTTTTCACTCTCATGGTTCGGCTCCACAGTTATTACCAGTGCTATGGGTACGCATATTTCTCACAACTTCCAGCGTCGATTAACTTATCATAAAGCGCTGTTTTCTGCCTAGACTGCTGCGCGCTATAATTTAGTTTTATGGACATTAATTTTTGGTTCTACTCTCCTGCTTTTCGCGTCCAGTTCAGTAATGATGAGCTGTAATTTGTCCCCCGAGTTACTCATCAAGGCAGTGTCATCAGTGAACTGCAGGTTACTAAAATGGGGCAAAAACATAATATCGTTACCACGACCGTTCCTTTTCACTGAGGATAAGCAGCGAAGTGCTCATACACACGTAACCCAGAGATGAGATCGCATAAAACGTTTGCTAGCCTTTGTCGGCTTTATTACCACAACGCCATGCCCAAAGATAGTGATAAGAAGCATCAAACTGCATTTGCTTCTTGCATACTAGGCGTAGTATACCACATCCCGATTTTCTGTAGCAAACAATATATCGGACAGACGGACCATTGCCTAAATGATAGATTAAGTAAGAATAGTAGCAATGTAAAAAAATTACGGACCGTCTCCCCGAAGGGAACCCTATTGGGATGCGAATCAGCAGCGATGCGCACGACATTGACCCGGTTGAAACAAGCGTCGGCGCGGGTGCTGTGAGAGGCTCGGTGTAACGTTTACTCGAGTAAACGTTTGTTTGAAACGCAAAGACCCGGGAGAGGGGTTGGGTTTCATGTAAGTTTCATCGTGGATAAACGAACCAAAAGAGTGTTTTACTCTACACGCGGTCAAGCGTTGCGGGCGGTGGAGCCGGAAGCAGCGGGCGCTGCGGCAAGCATGCTGCGGGTGAGGTAGAGTGAGGTCAGAGTGCAGCTGCGAGGGAAACGTTCAAGAGTAGTGTGACGTCACCAGATGTCACGCTTCAACACCTGCACCGTTCCAACACCTGCGGTGAGAGGAACACGTTGCGGCGCGTTCGTATGGACGTACGTACGAACGGCGTTACCCACGTGAGTCAAAGAGCTGATCCGCATGTAAAATGGGCAGGGTGGATGGCTAGCATACAACTCAATGTAAGTTCTGCGGCAACGCACCGCACTTCAACGCGTGTGCTGTAACCAAGAAAATACATAACAAGCTTACAAGAGAGATTCTTGGGACTGAGACTATCTCATACCTGAGTTCCCTGTGCGTCAGCACCCCATCTCTTAAACTAAGTGAAAAGGAACTGTCATTCCGACTAAATTAGTCTAGCGCGCATCATAAGTCATGGGGTTTTTCTTGAGCAAATATATGTAGTTGAGAGTGGCGATAAATCATTATGTTGCAAGTTAGCGCCTGTGTTGTGTGTCTTCTTCTTGTGTCCCCTTTGCAGGGTAGCGAACCCAAATTTTTCTTCTGGTTAACCTCCCTGCCTTTCATTCAAACTTATTCTTTCTCTCGCTTGTGTTCCCATTCACTTACGTTAATTCAGCGCTGTTTTTCTCGAATCAGTATGTACCAACACGTTCAATTTTCAACAGTATTGAGACGTCGCAGACAGCTCAAATAGTGGCGCCCGCACGTGGGTACACGACGTACACAATGATCTCACTGACAACGCAGCCAATGGAGAAGTCTAGCATGACGAGGACGAACGGATTATCGTTTTGTTTACATGAAGCTTTCACTGTAAGAAAAAAGGGATCTGACACGGCCTACGTGCTACGTGCTAGGTCCGTGCACATTACTCTCTCTCTCTCTCTCTCTCTCTCTCTCTCTATATATATATATATATATATATATATATATATATATATATATATATACATATATATATATATATATATATATATGCACACGGCTGCCTTCTCGGACCCCGACAGTAAGCGGCGCTCATGAGCCATACGCAATAGAGACACACCCACTTGATGTCACAGGAGAGGGTGACCCACTTTGGCGTTCGTTCTTCTTCGCGGCAGTTACTTCCGGGTACGAAGGGGGAGCCGTCCGATATTGAGAATGTCGCGGCCACGACGGCGCATGTCCGAAGACTGTTCGATGGGTCCATATGAAGTAGGTGACGAAGGGCAGAATGGCGTCCCAATGTTCGTGGCCGGGCGCGAGGTATGCATTGAAAGCATGTTGTCGAGTGCGCGGTTGAAGCGCTCTATATTGATTGATATGTGGGGTTTAACGTCCAAAAACCACCATATGATTATGAGAGACGCCGTAGTGGAGGACTCCGGAAATTTTCACCACCTGGGGTTCTTTAACGTGAACCTAAATCTGAGCACACGGGCCTACAGCATTTTCGCCTCCATCGAAAATGCAGCCGCCGCAGCCGGGATTCAAACCCGCGCCCTGCGGGTCAGTAGCCGAGTGTATACCTTAGCCACTAGGCCACCGCGGCGGGGCAGCGCTCTATAAACCAATTGGTTTGAGTGTGTTATACGCCTACGTCGTGCGATTCGACTACATTGTACTCGTTAGACGCTGCTTGCCATGGTTTCAAAACGTTGCGTCATGTGCTGCAGCACTCGAAGCGGCTGAAGCCGACGGTCGTGCCTAACGAAAGAATGCAACACTTTTCCAGAGCCGCTTATAACTACAGACTGAACTGTTGTCTACCGGGTGGAACCATCATGCATGTGTCACGAATGTGCTTACCCTCACCGACATCCTCATCGACATTCTCACCGCCAGCAGCTTCGCGCTTTGTGTCACGTTTCAACCGTCAAACACTGTGGTACATGAGAAAGAAGCATTATATCCAAAGACGACTTCTTAATTCAAAGTCACTACTGCTTTCGGCGTGGCGTAACCAACGTTTGAGTGCTTCAACAGAGCTGAGCGGCGGGAAAAAAATTACGGCGCAGTTATTGTCAAAATTACCAGCCTGTGAGCAGTCAGACGACGGTATATAAGTGCTCAATCACGCAAACAGGACACGAGATGACGTCGGCTCGAAGCACAAGTCAGTACTCGAATATTACTCAACCCTGTGCGATTAGGGCAATGCAATTGTTTTACAGCAGCTGAAGTGTTAGGGCGTGCGTTAATTAAGTAGAACAAAATTTTAGCCGCAATAGTGCCCTCGGCATACGTGTGCTCACGAGCATGTGTCCACGTATGGGTGAACGTGAAAACATGGTCAGGCAAGCAAGGCAAGACGTTTTTTTTTTTTTTTCAGCCCGTGACCTACATGGCCACGCCTTTGGCGTTTGATAAAATTAGGTAAATTATACAAAATAACGATACCAGATGTCACTTTAAAAATATAAAAAATAATGTCAAAACTGCAAAAGCACATTGAACTCCTAAGCATCCAAACACAAAAAAAATGGGTGTATACACCTTTGAACAAACTCAGGACGTGCAAGATCCCCCCCCCCCCCCCTCTGCCTCACAAGTATTACGTTCTTATGAGGACTTCTAAAGGCACTGCAGCGCGGATAAGAACGGCTTCTCTATTAGCCGATATAATCCGACATGAAGGACATGATCGCGCCAGTTCGGAGCCTCGCAAAACTAAGCCGCACCCAAGGTTAAAACAGCGCCGCCTGCTTTTAGATATGTGAGAACTAGCACGGAGCCCTACCACTGCTACGCCGGGTTAAAGGACCCGCACTTTAAGTGTTTTTGTTTTCTTTTTTTCTCAATGCATATACTCTCTCCACAGCCATCAGGGCATTCGTTCTACAGTGAACAAGAGGCAGTGCGTTCAGTTTTATACGTGGCAGCCGCATTCACACAATGACGGAATGCAAAACGTTCTTTTTATTGCTGGAAATAAAAGACTCTAAACAACAGTCTACGGAGGGTTCAGCCATGAAATAATATGTTCGTAATAATCGTCCCAAAATCACGCTGTGATCATGCGAGACACCGTACTAGAGGGCTTTGGAAATGTAGACCACATGGGGATCTTAAACGTCAATTCTATAAGTTTATTGGCCTCAAGCACTTTCGCTTTCACCGCAAATGCGGCTGCCACGGCCGGGATTCGATCCCGCGACCTACGGGTCAGCAGTCGAGCACCATAGCCACTAGAACTCCGCGGTGGTTCTCAGCCAAGAAAGGCGAACGGTGTGGGAGGAGTTGATACCACGCTTTCCCAACCATCGGCCACGTTCTCCGCAAGCTCTATGGCCTCTCAAAATCTGATCAGCTACACATACTTTTACCATATGCAGTAGGCACTGTCTACAGGAACAATGTCTTCCATTTAACATACAAAGGCGAGAACGACCGTGTTTTCCTGCGCTGTTTCCATTGCGGAGAGTACAAGACGTATAGAGCTTAAACACCGCAGTCTCTCAGATAATAGCCACGCATGTTGAAGTCTTGATGAAGCAGATCGGTTTGTGAATGCGTATAGCTCAACCGAAGACGAAGTTTAACAGTATTCTACTCTCTGCTGCCACTTCATGTAATGTACTAACCCGAAAGATTTGAAGTTAGTCGAAATAACTCATTGGGAACCGTTAGCGGTTTTAAGCATTACCTGCGAGACAGACAACATTCCTTCGTGACATGTGGAGGATGTCTTAGGTCGTACTGATGGTAAACGCGACGAGTAAGTAAACTATGGTCAAATGGTATGCCGCAATGTCGCTGGGCGCTCCTTGAGAACTTTTACACAGGACCACAATGCAAGAAACGAAAAAAATGAGGCAGGTTCACACAACAGGTGCCAAACTTGAAGGAAGTGCGGAGGTGGGTGGCCAGCCTTGCTTCTCCTTATTTTCAGTTTATTTCCTCCTTTCATTATTGCCTTTTCTCTCCTCACTCCGTTTTCTCTGTATCTTTTCTTTATCCACTTATTTCATTCACTCGCTCTTTTATTCGATTGTTTGCTTTTTCTAACTTCTCGTTCTTTCTTACTTGTTTTTCTCTCTCTCTCTATTTCTATACGTACTTATCTTTCGCACTTTCCATCACTTTCAGCGGTACTTTTCATTTATCTCAGCCTCGTTCTATCTATTATAAGTGAAACGGGTTGTTGAACAAGCAGGAGTTGACTCGGCGAAGGAGAGCTTTATTTAGCGCAAGGGCTAACTGAACGCAAGCCTGCGATCACAGCAAGTCTTCTTCCTTTTCTATCCTCGAGCTCCATGCCCACTGCCCTCGTTACAATCACCCCCGGCCGATGAGGGAGCCATCCTGGCGACCTAAGGAGAGGTGTACACAGAAGGGTCATGGTATGGCTTGAGCCGAGAGATGTGTACGATTTCTTTTCCCCGACGGCGCTTGTCCGGAGATGCATCCAGCGGCTCGACAAGGTAGTTGACAGGGGATGTTTGGCGTACAACTCGATAAGGGCCGTGGTACCTGGACGAAAGCTTGTGGGAGAGTCCTGGAGCAGTAGAAGGAATCCATAACCACACCAGTGAGTTCGGAGCAAAGCTCATATGCGTGGTTGACGCGTCGTGACGATGTTTTTGGCGCGTCTGGTCATGTGACGTGAACGCACGAGCAAGCTTCCGACATTCTTCAGCGTGTGCTGCTGCTCGAGAAACGGTAGTCATCTCTGAAGGGTCCGGTCGATAAGGAAGAATGGTATCCATTGTTGATGATGGCTCGCGTCCATAAAGAAGGAAGAAAGGCGAAAATCCAGTGGTGCGTTGCGTTGCAGTGTTGTAAGCATATGTCACAAAAGAGAGTATGCTATCCCAATTTGACTGGTCAGATGAAGCGTACTTGGCCAGCATATCCCCAAGTGTACGATTAAAACGCTCTGTCATCCCATTAGTTTGCGGGTGATAGGATGTGGTAGTGCGGTGTATGATGCGACACTCGCTCAACAACGCTTTGATGGCATCGGAGAGAAAAACGCGGCCACGGTCGCTTAGTAACTCCCGAGGTGCTCCATGCCTTAAAACCAGGTTTTGCAGCATAAAACACGCAACGTCTTTTGCGGTAGCAGAAGGTAACGCAGCTGTTTCAGCGTACTGCGTTAGGTGGTCGATAGCGACAATGACCCAGCGGTTGCTACTCGAAGTATAGGGAAGCGGACCGTAAAGGTCGATTTCGACACGATCGAAAGCTCGTGCTTGACATGGCAACGGCTGCAAGGGACCTGTGGCATGTTGAGTGGGCATTTTGCGTCGCTGGCACGTAAGGCAAGACCTTACGTAACGGCGAACGAAACGGTACATACCGCGCCAGTAGTACCGCAGCTGCAAGCGAGTGTATGTTTTTAACACACCAGCGTGGCCACATTGCGGATCATCGTGGAACGTGGCACAGATGTCAGAGCGCAGATGTCGGGGGATGACGAGCAACCACTTACGGCCGAGCGAGCTGTAGTTTCGGCGGTAAAGCAGGTTATCCCGAATAGCGAAGTGTCCTGCTTGACGGCGAAGCGTCCTGGAAACTGGAGCGGGCGTCCGGTTTGAGAGAATGCCCAAAAGAGAAGAAATCCAAGCATCTTTGCGTTGCTCGGAAGGCATGTCCGAAATGCTGATGGCCAAGGCAGCACTAGTGGAGATAGGCGAGCCGACAGGCTCTGAAGCCAATGGCGAACGTGACAGGGCATCGGCGTCGGAATGCTTCCGGCCAAAACGGTAGATAACACGGATATCGAACTCCTGTAACCGCAATGCCCAACGAGCGAGCCGACCATTAGGATCTTTTCGTGAAGATAACCAGCAAAGCGCATGGTGGTCTGTTACAATATCAAACGGACGTCCATATAAATAAGGCCGAAATTTTCCGATTGCCCAAATAATGGCGAGGCACTGCTTTTCAGTTACACTGTAATTCTTCTCGGCTTTACTGAGGGTGCGGCTGGCATAGGCAACGACGTACTCGTCAAAGCTCTCCTTGCGTTGGGCCAGTATGGCCCCTAGCCCGACACCACTAGCGTCCGTATGAAGCTCCGTTGGAGCAGACGGATCGAAATGTCGGAGTATGGGAGGCGTGGTGAGAAGCCGTCGGAGTTCCTGAAATGCATCATCACACGCCTGCGACCACGCTAACAAATCAGAACTTCCGGCAAGAAGATTGGTCAAGGGGGCGATAATGGAGGCGAAATTGAGGACGTAGCGCCGGAAGTAAGAACATAGGCCGATGAAGCTTCGAAGCTCTTTGATGGTGGTTGGCTTTGGGAACGCCGCGACTGCATTAAGTTTCGTAGGGTCCGGGAGAATGCCGTCCTTAGAAACCACATGGCCGAGAACTACAAGCTTGCGAGCGCCGAAGTGGCATTTCTTCAAGTTAAGTTGAAGTCTCGCCGTGAAAAGGCACGTAAGAACTTGTTCGAGGCGGCTGAGGTGGGTCGCAAAGTCGCTTGAAAATACCACAATGTCATCCAAATAACAGAGGCACCTTTTCCATTTCAGACCTCGCAAGACGGTATCCATCATCCTTTCGAAAGTGGCAGGCGCATTGCAGAGGCCAAAGGGCATAACGGTGAATTCATATAGTCCATCCGGTGTTACAAAGGCTGTCTTCGGGCGGTCACCCTCTGCCATGGGCACCTGCCAGTAGCCGGAGCGTAAATCTAACGAAGAAAAGAACTCTTCTCCTAGGCAGTCCAAAGCATCATCGATGCGCGGCAGAGGGTATACGTCTTTGCGCGTTATCTTGTTGAGTCGGCGGTAGTCAGCGCAGAACCGGATGGATCCGTCTTTTTTCTTGACGAGAACAACCGTTGAAGCCCAGGGACTGTTGGAGGGCTCGATGATGCCACGTTTCAACATGTCGTCCACTTGTACGTCGATGACACGGCGTTCAGCAGATGACACACGGTACGGACGCTGCCTTAGCGGGGCTTGTTGACCGGTGTCAATACGGTGAACGACCGCAGAGGTTCGGCTTAAGCCTGACTGGTCACGATCGAATGAAGAACGAAAGCGGAGAAGAAGATTTATAATTTCTTCGCGCTGAGTTGGTGCGAGCTCAGAGTCGATGGCATCCGAGAATACGTCCAGAGCATCGTTAGGCGCGTTGGTAGGAGTGACAGCACAAATTGGGAGCGAAACCGTAGAATCGGGTATAGTAGCCGGAAGAATGCACTCGTAAGGTTCGTAGCTTCCCAGGCATTCTCCACGTAGTAGGGATGACGGGCTGTCCGAGGGATTGCACACATAAATGGCAGCGTGACCATTGCGAAAAATGACGACGGCAAACGGAAGCATGATATTTCGACGGCACGCAGATGGGACCGATGGCATAAACAACACAGACGATTTCGGAGGGGAGGCACACGACGCCGAGACAACAACAGCTGAGAAAGGCGCAATATCAACGTCAGAAGCAGCAAACACTCTACACGAACCACCATCGTCGGGGTCGTAGCACGGCAGAGATAACGCGAGTTAAGAACGAGCACAGTCGACCAAAGCAGAATTCGACGAAAGAAAGTCCCACCCAAGGATAACGTCATGCGAAGAACGGAATAAAACTACAAATGTGACGACGTACATCGCACCTTGAATGACGACTCGTGCAGTGCACAAAGCTGAAGGCTGAATATTGCCGCGTGCATAGCTGCATTTAGCGGCGAGATAGCGACGACAACGAAGAACGCGGATTCGCTCGAGAGGCGCAGCGCAGCAGAGTGAAGAAGAGGACAATCTTAGCGGCCTTCTCTGAGAGCGTCTCTACAAGCCCTACTGTCCGTGTTTTTAAATAAACCCCCTGTCATTTATAACCCGCGACACTGGTGGAGGAGCTGGGTACTACCACCCCATGATCAGCACCCCTGTGAGAAGCCGCGAGTCCAGCCCTACGAGACAGCCACGCGTGGAGACACCTGTGCACCGCTCAAGCCGTCGCCTTCAAGGTCTTGAACCAGAATTTGGCCTTTTAAAGGGAGCAACACTTCCGACAACCACCCCTACTCAAGAAATGGCAAGGAGTCCTGCACAGGTGACGGTCCAGAATATGCGCATTCCTGAACCATTTCATGGCCGGCCGAACGAAGATGCACAAGACTGGCTTGAGCAGTTCGAACGGGTAGCTAAATCGAACTACTGGAGTCTCGATGGAAAGCTCTTCCACGTATACTTCGCCCTTGAAGACGGCGCGAAGACATGGTTTATAAACCGGGAGGCAACATTGACGACATGGGAGGAGTTTTGTCGTCGGTTTCTTGACACCTTCGGTAACGCGGACCGACGCGAAAACGCACAACGCCTTCTTGAAGGACGCACCCAACAGCTGCATGCATGAAAGCGTCGCCATGTTTGCTGAGGATATGGTGCGCCTGTGCCACCGCGCGGACCCCAACATGCCCGAGGCTCGAAAGCTAACCCATCTCATGAGGGGCGTCAAAGAGCAGCTATTTGTTGGTCTTGTGCGCAACCCACCGACAACAGTGGACGAGTTCACCAGGGAGGCCACCGCAATAGAGCGTGCGCTACAGCAACGGTACCGACAGTCTGATCGCCCGGCCACCGGCGCAGCTGCAGGCGCCGCCGCACTTACCGCAAACGACGAGTTTGCTCTACGCCACCTGATTAGACAGATCGTGCGTGAGGAGATCGCGAAGGAGAACGCGAAATACACATTGCAGTCACAGGCACCCCCGCAGCAGGAGTCCACGGTAGCCTCCGTCGCTGAAATAGTTCGCCATGAACTTCGACAAGCGTTTGCCTCTCCTCAGCAATATTCTGCTCCACCGCACCGTCCAAACTCGTATACCTATGCAGATGCTGTGCGTCGTCCATTGGCTCCAGAAGTATCGTACCAGCCGAACGGATACAGCTATGCAGACGCTATTCGTCGACCCACGCCCATGCCAGCGCCGCAGTACCTCGAACCGTATCCTGTGGCAGCCTGGGCTCAGCAGGATTCTGTCAGGCAACCCTATATGCGGAAGACCGACAAATGGCGCACTGCGGATCGTCGACCACTCTGCTACAACTGTGGAGAGCCAGGACACATTTGCCGTTTTTGCCCACATCGCCGAGCTGAATACCGCGGTAGTGCACCTACAGGTACGCGCCGACAGTTCGACGAAAGCCGTGCCCCCATCGACGACGACCAGGCTGGCAGGCGGGAAGGCTATTCTACCTTCCGGACGCGGTCACCATCACCGGCTCGCTTTGGTTCACCAAGCCGCCGTAGTTTTGCTGACGCCGTCAGAGGTCGGTCTCCCAGCCCACGGCGGGGAAACTGAAAGCAGCGACCTCTGGGGGGAAGGTTGCAAGCCGTCGAGTTGCCGAAAAACCCCCACTGCTGCCGAAACACGTGAGAGACGACGATGAAGACTTCGCCGAAAAAACTGTGACTGCCGACCTTGCTGTGACGATTGACGGCGTTGAAGTGACGGCCTTAGTCGATACGGGTGCAGACTTCTCCATAATGAGTGAACGATTGGCAGATGAACTCAAGAAAGTCAGGATGGAATGGACGGGCCCTTATATCCGAAGTGCTGGAGGCCAGATAATGACTCCCACGGGAAAATGTACAGCAAGACTCACTATTGAGAATGTGGCTTTTGTAGCTACAATTCTGATCCTACCGGAGTGCTGCAAACCTATGATTCTGGGAATGGACTTCTTAAGAGAGTACGGTGCTGTGGTCAACATACGCGACGGTGTGATCACATTTGCCGCTGAAGAGTCTGTGACCACTGATCCAGACCAAGAACCCAGGGTGTTACGTGTGGTCGACGACGACGTCTGCGTGCCACCACTGTCATGTAGTCTTGTTTCCGTGTGTTGTGCCGTGCACTGTAATGAAGACGCCATAGTCGAACGCATCACTGACCTTCTTTTTCACCAAGGCATCGCCATCGCTCGCGGTATTGTCAGCTTAGTGGATGGGCGCGCAGACGTGCTTCTGACCAACTTCCCGAATGAGCGCCGGCACATCGGTAAAGGCACGGCGGTGGCGTACCTCGAAGAGCTGGACTACTCTCACGACTGTCTTCTAATGCAAGGGGAAGCCACAGTTCAATCACCTCCACATACACCACCAGTTGATATCGGTCCGAGTCTAACACCGACTGAAAGATGCCGTCTTATGGAGCTGCTCGACCAGTTCAAGGACTGTTTCTCATCGACATCACGAGTGGGTCGAACGCCTCTGACTAAGCATCGTATAATTACGGAAGACACAGCAAGACCGATCCGGCAGAACCCTTATCGCGTCGCTCAGAAAGAACGTGAGGTAATCCAGCAGCAAGTCAAGAAGATGCTAGAGGATGACGTTATCCAACCATCAAAAAGTCCTTGGGCATCTCCAGTGGTACTCGTGAAAAAGAAAGACGGCAGCTTGCGTTTCTGCATCGATTATCGTAAGCTGAACCATGTTACAAAAAAGACGTTTATCCATTACCACGGATCGATGATTCTTTGGACAGGCTACGGCATGCACGCTACTTCTCGTCAATGGACCTTAAAAGTGGATACTGGCAAATAGAAGTAGATGAGCGCGACCGAGAAAAGACCGCCTTCGTGACGCCAGACGGGCTTTATGAATTCAAAGTCCTCCCTTTCGGTCTATGCTCAGCCCCAGCCACGTTTCAGAGACTAATGGATACCATTCTGTCCGGCCTGAAATGGAAAACATGCCTTGTGTACCTCGACGACGTGATCGTTTTTTCGGCCACGTTTGAAGAGCATCTAAAGCGGCTACTGTCAGCCCTGCAAGCCATACGGTCCGCTGGACTCACACTCAAACCGGAAAAATGCCACTTCGGCTTCGAAGAACTCCAGTTTCTGGGACACGTGATCAGTCGCGAAGGTGTGAAGCCTGACCCAGATAAAACAGCAGCCGTCGCAAAGTTCGCAAGGCCTGTTGATAAGAAAGCGGTCAGGCGTTTTCTGGGTCTCTGCGCCTACTACCGGCGATTTATAGCAGGCTTTGCACACATCGCCTCTCCACTCACCCGCCTTACAAGGGAAGACATCGCATTTGTATGGGGTGAAGAGCAAGAAGCTTCATTCAACGAGCTGCGACAGCGTCTACAAACTCCACCTGTCCTCGCTCACTTCGACGAGAATGCACCAACAGCCATCCATACAGACGCCAGCAATGTGGGCCTAGGTGCTGTTCTTGTCCAGTGCCAAGATGGTGTGGAGAGAGTGGTTGCCTACGCTAGCAGAACGTTGACACGTGCCGAGTCCAACTACTCAACAACGGAGAAGGAGTGTCTGGCCGTCGTTTGGGCAGTTGCGAAGTTCCGCCCGTACTTATATGGCCGCGCTTTCCAAGTCGTAAGCGGCCATCACTCTCTTTGTTGGTTGACCAACATGAAAGACCCATCTGGACGTTTAGCACGGTGGAGCTTACGGCTCCAAGAGTACGACATGGTTGTAGTGTACAAGTCCGGAAGGCAACACTTAGACGCCGACTGTTTGTCAAGGTCACCGATTGAATCACCGGCTCTAGAGGATGATGATTTCCCAGGTTTTTTAGGAGTTGTTGATGCAGCTATCATTTCTCGGCAACAACAAGATGATCGGGAGCTCAACTCGCTTATAGAATTCTTGAACGGACGAGCCGCCAATGCACCAAGAGTGTTTTCGAAGAACTTATCGTCATTCTGTTTACGGGACGGAATTCTGTACAAAAAGAACTTTTCATCAACAGGTAGAAGCTATCTGCTGGTAGTTCCTGGAGCTCTCCGCAGCGAAATTTTACAAGCCTGCCATGACGAAGCCACTGCGGGCCACCTCGGTTTCACAAGAACACTGACACGCACCAAAGAAAAATATTACTGGCCAAGAATCGCAGCAGAGGTTAAACAGTACGTCCGAACATGCATTGACTGTCAGCGGCGCAAGGTATACCACCTGTCAAACCCGCTGGGCTATTACATCCTGTGCCCGTGCCAGAAACCCCGTTTTCTCAAATCGGAATGGATCTGCTGGGCCCATTCCCAACATCGGACAGCGGCAACAAATGGGTTATAGTGGCGACGGACTACCTCACCCGATACGCGGAGACCAAGGCAATCGCGAGTGGCACTGCAGCTGAAGCGGCTCAGTTCTTCATTGAGAACATTGTTCTGAGACATGGTGTTCCAGCTGTCGTCATAACAGACAAAGGTACCGCGTTTACAGCCGAGCTTTTGCGCACTGTGCTTACGCTCAGTGGCACAGCGCATAGGAAGACGACAGCTTACCACCCACAAACTAATGGGCTTACAGAAAGACTTAACAAGACAATCGCTGACATGCTTTGCATGTACGTCGACGTAGAACACAAATGGGACCGAATATTGCCATTGGGACCGAATATTGCCGAATATTGACATCACATTCGCGTATAATACGGCGCGCCAGGAAACAACAAAAATGACGCCGTTCGCACTAATTCATGGCAGAGAAGTTACGACAATGCTTGACGCCATGCTGCCTTACGATTGCAATGATTCAGAGACAGACGCCACAGACTTCACTGAGCGCGCCGAAGAAGCAAGGCAGCTTGCCCGCGTCAGAATAATGAACCAGCAGCAACTTGACGCCCAACGGTACAACCTTCGCCATCGATTCGTCATTTATCAACCAGGAGATAGAGTCTGGGTTTGGTTTCCTGTACGACGACGAGGCCTCTCAGAGAAACTTCTACGCCGATACTTCGGACCTTACAAGGTTCTGCGTCGTCTTAGCGACGTGACGTACGAAGTCGTGCCCGACGCCTCCTCCTGTTCAAAACGTCGCCAGCATCTGCCTGAGACAGTGCACGTGGTTTACATGAAACTTTACCACTCTCAGTGATATAAACACTCGATGGCCGCATCTCTACCTGTTGAGCGTCGGGACGACGCTCACTCTGGCGGGAGGGTAATGCCGCGTGCATAGCTGCATTTAGCGGCGAGATAGCGACGACAACGAAGAACGCGGATTCGCTCGAGAGGCGCAGCGCAGCAGAGTGAAGAAGAGGACAATCTTAGCGGCCTTCTCTGAGAGCGTCTCTACAAGCCCTACTGTCCGTGTTTTTAAATAAACCCCCTGTCATTTATAACCCGCGACAATATGATGGGACGTAGCTGTCTGCAAAGATAGGTCGGTAAGTTGTGTGGTCACTTTCTTCAAGTTTGGCACAGTTTCTCGCTAATTACAGATACGGCAGCTCCAATGTCAACAAGTCCGTGCACCTTAATGCCATCAATATAGAGCTCGATTTCGTTCGGGGGACAGCAGTTAGGTCTTGAAATTTTCGCTGCCAACGCAGTTCTTGCCTCCGGAACTGCGCCCGTCAGTTTTCCCCTCGCGGTGGGCTGTTGCGACGTAACATCGGAGAAATAGATCGACGAAGAGGAGAAGGTGAACGGCTTGCGCCGGATGGTCGGCGACCGGGACGTACGTGTAGAGGTGGATCGGCAGGAACGGGATATCGCGGCTGAGTGGGCATGGTGGGCATGTAATGTGAGGCCCCTGCAATGTCGTGTGAAGGGAAGCTGCGACGACGGCAGTGACGAGCTACGTGGCCTGGGATGCCACATGAAAAACATATCGGCCGATTATCCGGAGTGCGCCATTGGCTGAAGATAGGGGCACTGTTCGCTGAATAAGGTACCGTAAATGGTCGTGCAGGCGGCGGCGTCATATAAATGTTCTGACCTGTTTCATATACAGCCGGAGACAGGACGGTCAGCGAGCGGGAAGGTGGCGTCGACGAATAAACGTGGCGAGTAGCTTCGTAGATGGCCGGAGACGCTGGCGCACGTGGCCGAGCAACTGCGGCTGCATACGTTAGTGGTGCGGTAACAGTTGGTGGAGCCTGAGCTGGCGGCAATGCATCATGATGTTCTTGATCTTGCCTGCCTCATCCAGAGTCGAATCGACGAGCTTGCAGAGAAATAGCACATCTTCGATGTAGCTCGTGAAAGTTTCATCTGCTCTCTGTACTCTGCCCCGCAAGCGCTGTTCAGCACGAAGGCGGCGGACAGCAGGACGGCCAAAGACTTCCGCGAGGGTTTTCGCCAATTCCGACCAGGTACTGAAATCACTTTGATGATTTCTGTACCATAGTTTTGCCACGTCGGTCAGGTAAAAACTCACATTTGTGAGCTTATCGGCTGCGTTCCACTTATTGACGGCGCTCACCAGTTCATACTCGGTTATCCAGTTGTCCACATCTTGGTCCTCGGTGCCACCAAATATGGGGGGGTCACGCTGCCGGAGAGCGCCAGCGCAGAAGACAGGCACAGGTGCGAGATCTGGAGCAGCAGCATGAGATGGCCCCGGATCAGTCATTGTAGGAGGTCGTTGGAGTGTGCGGCTGCGAAGTTCCAGGGTGAGGACCAGATGTACCCAGCACCTCCACTACTTGAAACGGGTTGTTGAACAAGCAGGAGTTGACTCGGCGAAGGAGAGCTTTATTTAGCGCAAGGGCTAACTGAACGCAAGCCTGCGATCACAGCAAGTCTTCTTCCTTTTCTATCCTCGAGCTCCATGCCCACTGCCCTCGTTACATAAGCTTTACTTTCGACACTCCTCTTTCTCCCACTTTTCCTTACTTCCCTTTCCTACCACTTACTATACTATACGTACTATACTTTACCATACTATACTATATAATATGATGCTATGCTCTGCTGACGTGCTTGTATAGCCACGTAGTTACGATGCCAGGGTTCATGCTCGTTTATGGCAAAAATTCAAGGGTTTTCAAGGAGTTAAAAGGCTATGTGTGTGAATTTTCAAGTACCACGTTGTCTGTTAAAAACCCAACCGACACATCTTCCGGGAAGGAGGCTTGAAATAACTACAATTCATCGAAAAAGGGTAGCATTGCTAGAGCGAACATCAAAAACATGGCACCAATAACATTGTCTTTCTAGACAACTTTGAATCATATTTTCTTAGAGTTGCATATGATAATATCTTTCAGTATCCCGCAGGATGCAAACGTTTTCTTTTTATTATGACACAAGATACAGACACATAAAAGGCAAAACTAATAACGAGTTTAATATGTCACCCCTTGCTGCTTTTCCTGAATTTTCATATCGATGTCCACCATCTCCTGCTGCTTGGTGTTGGTTGTCTTCCTAAGGCGGTTTGACTTGAAGATTCACGTCAGCAAGATCACTAGTTGCCTGCATACGGGTCTGATGTAACTTTTAATTTGTTAACAGTGACTTCTAGTTTCAATTCCTTCTTTGTAAGCATTTCGACTTCCCCCTCAATGCAGCATTGCTTTTTCTCATCCTTGTGTTCCTGCCTTTTGCGAAATTCCAAATATGCACAGTGTTGCCCGCTGAGGTGGGGTTGTTGATACCGTGCTCGGCTGTAGACCCGATGGTATCGGGTTCAGTCCCAGCTGCGGTGGTCGCCTTTTGATAGAGGCGAAAAGATAACGGCCTGTGTAGGGAGCGTCAGTGCCTATTAGAAAACACCAGATTGAATAAATTTCTGCAGCATTCTACTACGGTATCTCTCATAATTAGCTCTTAGTTTTGGGACGTTAAACTCTAAATAATTATATATTGAAAACTACACGGTTTTCCTCGAAGAAGCTATTGACGTTTTCCATTCTACTATGGTGGGCACATTACATATTCACTTGATAGATTCCCGGCATCACAAATAATGGACTGTGAAAGGTGTGAAAATGTTTATTAAAACTAGAAAAGAGGAAATTCAAAGATGTTCAAGGATCAGTGAAAATTTCAGCCTTTTCAAGGCCCTGAAAACAAGCTTTTCAAATAGAAGAGTTTTCAAGGGTTTCAAGGACCCGTATGATCCCTAAATGCGCCCCTTCGGATCCTGGGCACGCGGCCAGGTTCGAATCCAGCGTCACGAAAAATATTTTTTTCGCCCAACATTTTTGTGCTTTGCTTTCTATATGTCTATCTCTTTGTGTACAGGTTCTCTCGGCTATCAGAGTTATTCCGTCCCACGACGGACCAATCGGTGCACATGTTCCGGAAGCGAAGCAGGACAGGAAAAAAAAAAGAGGGCGTCTATAGACCCCCTGAAAGGGCACGCACTTTCTTACGAGCGCGGTGCCCTTCCACGATGATTGTTATTGTTCACCCGTCATGAACCAATGGTGAGCTTAAGCAGAACCACTTTCGAAAACACGCCAGGCATCAACAAAACGCACGCAAAAGTCAAGACGAAAGCTGGGGGAGCGGCCTTCTATAGATCCCGTAGCATTGATTGATATATGGGGTTTAACGTCCCAAACACACCATATAATTATGAGAGACGCCGTAGTGAAGCGCTCCGGACACCAAAATCTAAGCACACGGGCCTACAGCATTTTCGCCTCCCTCAAAAATTCAGCCGCCGCAGTCGTGATTCAATCTTGCGACCTGCGGGTCAGCAGCCGAGTACCTTAGCCACTAGAACACCGCGGCGGGGCCAGATCTCGTTGTAAACTTTCTTGGGGCGAATACGGTTGTAACGTACCCACTATACACCACAGTTTTCATAAATACCCACTGTGCTATTATTCACCAGTCAGCATAATAGCAAGGTGCTCTCTACACAATTGTAGGACATTATATGCATTTTGCTGATGCTGTGGCTGATGACGATGAAGACTTATGGCTGAGCCCATTGTAATAGGTGGGAAGCTTTAAACAACCTACTTATTACGCAATTTACAATTGTGTTACGTCTGGTTGTTATTTTACTCTTCTGCCAAGCCATAACACATCGGTTTACAGGATAAATACCTCCCCAGACATGACACCCCTATAAGGTGTTTTTGCAAAGGAGTTTGAAGCACCGCGAAGCTCTGAGGCAGAATACTCGGCTGCCACACAGAAGACCTGCGCTGAAATCTCACCAGATTCTCGTTTTTTTTTTATTGTGTGCTGAAGCGATTACGGAAGTTTCGCGGATGTCCTGAGGTGTGGGTATCTTCTTGTTTCCAAAGAAATGGGGTGCGACGAAATTGACCTCAGTTTAACGTGCGATGAGCGGTGGCTACGAGAATAGTCCCAATCAATTAATAGAATCATTCGCGGGATGAGTTGACGTTCACTAAGATTAACTAGGCTTTCATGAGCGCATGAAATGACTTAGAGTGATTACCCTTAAAATCTTCTGCGTCAAACGGTATTTTGCTGCTGGAGAGGAATCAAACCTGAGACCCCTGAAAAATGGTTTTGGCCCTCAGTCATCACGATAGGTACCAATTGAAAAAAAAATGAAAGAGGAGCACATATAACGCATATATATCACGCGCATTACACAAATCCGTGTAATGCGCGTTACAAAAGAAAACGTCGCTTTGTTCACCAACCATGCCAAAATAATTGGGCAGCGCTCTGAAAATCAATTCAGCAGAGAATTTAGGAGGACATTTTTTTTTTGCCACCGGTGAGTTTATTGGGATATTTCAACAAGTGCGGCAAGTCACGCAGGTTGGTGAAGATGCATGACGCCGAATGGGTATAGCATAAGACACGGATACAAAAGGTGAAGACGTAGACAGCACAAGCGCTAGCTTCCATCCACCTTTATTTCGGAACACGCAAGAATATATACCACTATCACAAATCAAGATTATCTCACCCAGGACGCTCATACTACGACAGCGAAAAATCCTTCACAGTCAAGAAAAACCATTCGTTCAGCTGAGCAGAATACCACAAGCGTTCACGGCAATGACCCCCAAAAAATAACAAATGGTTGACATAAAACTTGACAGTACTATAACCCAATCATTTAGGAAAATAATAAAAGACAAACCACACATAATGCACACTTTTTTCTTCCAAAGTGCGAGACTTAGTAAGTACAAGAAATCCTGCCCTAATGCTGACGCTGCCACTACGACTGCGACATTAGGAAGCAATGTTAAGTAATGACCATTCCTCATCCCAGAGATGTACGGACGGCTGGTTCACGCACATGGAGCCTTGCCTCTGGTTGACGCAAGCCTCAGCTATCTCACGAGTTAAGTGCACCCTGAGAGGGAATAAACCAGAGGTTAGTTAAAACAGCCGATTGCAACCACACTGACGGCCATGTAAGGCCAAATCGGACAGCGGACAACATTTTAAGGAGCTGTCTCGCGCAGACGAATGTTCTAACAGCGGCCAGTCTAGCACAACTAAGCTGTCCCACGTGAAAGGGTCATCTGGTAACCGACCCCCTTTATATAGGCACAAAACGAAGGCCACGCTTTATGAAGCAGTCTCCTCTTGCTTCTTCTTTCCCTTTCTTTTTTTTTTTGCCAATACTGCAATCTTGGGCAAATCCCACTTAGCTTAGTCGCGGCTGGAAAGACAACAATATCAGGCATGCAGCCAATCTCTTGAAGCAGTGGGACAACTTGTGAACGTATGGGATTTAAGTAACTTACTGCGAAAGTTGTTCATGCCCGGATCCACTACGACTCCGCCGACGTATTTCCATCGCAGATATGACGTTGTAAAATATATAAATTGATACAAACAAACTGCAAAAAACAAGCAGATATATATATATATATATATATATATATATATATATATATATATATATATATATATATATATATATATATATATATATATATATATATATATATATATATATATATAGTTTCACGGCAGAGAATCGAAACAGCGACCTCTCGCTCCACCGCGCACGACGCCAACCATTCAACTTGCACAGCATCGAAACGGCCAGTCATTTATATGCACCATGTATCGCTGCCGGTCCTCAGAGCTCAGCGACTTCAGATGGCGCGAGGGGGCGCACGTTGGACGCACATGCTCTAAAGGTAGTGACCCCGTGCCACGTACACCACGCGTTGCTATGCGCGCGCGCCTGCACATGGCGTGGCCAAAGTGCATATAGATGTTCTCTAACGTGGTGGCTCACTCACGCACGCGCGCGTGCCCTGATCTCAGGATTTAGACGCTTAGTACTTTTCGTTCTTCCACCGCAAGCTTCCTTCGAAGTTACAGTGGTTGAAGTGAGCACGAAAGTCAGTTCATTCACTGCCCCGGCCGTGTTCCCCAAAGGAGCGCGCTGCTGACACCTGAAGAAGAATAGCGACAGTTGTTGGCGCTCGTCCTGCGTATACTTGTGGGTTCGTTTCGTGCTTCTTTCTGTTTGAGCAGCGTGCCTTAAGGGTCGAACTATGAGAGTTCTTAGTCCGCGCTCCTCCTGCGTTTGCTCCTTTCGTGAATGCTTTGTGCTTGACGTGTGCGCTGTACGTTTCGAGCTGCTTGCCGTTCTTCGCGTAACATTTCAATTTGTTGCTGTATACATAGCATACATTTTTTCGCCATTGTGCCACAACAGAGCACAATAAACGCCCAACCGCCTCTGGGAAAGCACGTTTCACTTTTGTGTTATACATATTTCTAAAAGGCGGTACCAGCCATGTTGTTGTATTTTATTTTTGCTTCTTTGCGCCTCCCTGCTATCCACGTATTCGGTATTGTTCTAAGCAGCACGAATGGCTTTTCTAGATAGTCTAAAAAGTTTCTTACTATCCTGATAGGAGCGTGATGCGTGAGATCATTGTGATTTGTGATAGTATATATATTCTTCGTGTTCCGAAATAAACGTGGTTTCAAGTTAGCGCTTGTGATGTCTGTGTATCTAACTTTTGTATCTGTGTCTTATTCAATACCCATTAGAAACCATATTCTTCCAACGAGGCTGCAAATTTGGCATTAAATGAAAAAAAATACTGCGTGGTGTGTGTGTGTGTGTGTGTGTGTGTGTGTGTGTGTGTGTGTGTGTGTGTTTGTGTGTGTGCGTGTGTGTGTGTGTGTGCGCGTGTGTGTTTAAGTTTTCCGTCTTTTTGCGCTGGTAAATATATCTCCGTCAAACTTGGCCTGTTCTTGAGAAGAAGGGACTGTGTATAGGTATACAAGATATCCGCACCACACAAAAAGAAAGAGAGTCTTACAGCATCGTCACTTTATTTGTACGCAGCGCAAATCTAGAAAGCATCACCACGTTAATGGGCAAAGGAAGACATAAGACCGAAGCTAAACCGCGCGACCTCGGCATTTCCATGGGCATACCACCATTCGCGGTTCTGAGATTTCAATCACCGAGACCTCCCCTTCCTCTTCGCCTGCGCTCGTCCAATCTAATTTTCTTGCCACGACGTTTCTAAGACGCGACACTGAAAAGACGGATCGCAAAAATTATTGTTTTACTTCAGTCACGGTAACTTTACATTCCCGTCAATTAGAAAAAGACAGAAGCGGCTCCCTGCTCCCGAGTCTTCACGCACACGCATCGCACTTTTGTCTTCTTTATCGTCACATCGTATAAAAGCAAGAAATGTAAAATCTCAATGGCGTGTGTTAGCAGAGCTGGAAATATCGCACCAATAGTATTACCCTTACGTGTTAAATCTGTACGACAATTCGAGAACGTTTAGGCTGCGCGAGTTTCTCGAAGCTGGTGGTTACATCCGCACATACATGTCTGGCATATTAAAGCTAGGCGCCGACCACGACGGTAGGGCACTTAAGTACTTACCCTTCGGTAAACCGGAACTGGTAAAATACCATATCAGGGTTTTTGTATTATAGTACCGGTTTAGCATGCGGTAAATGCGGAGATAGCGCGCAAGATGCGTCTCCAACCAGTTGGCATCGCCACTGAATCACTCCGCCCCGCATATATATATACGCGCAAGCAACTGGTCATGTTTACTCCCAATAACAGGTTTTGACTAGCTTTGACTAGCATTCACAGCTTTGCCGCAAAGGCAAATCAGTGAATGCGATTGCAACAAGTTGGAATGTCACGCGAAGAATGGCAAGCAGGTCGAAGCGTGTTCCACGTTGCCCCCGCACAAATGACACACTAAACGCACTCACAGGTACAGATAAACGCGAATGAGTGTCTCAGCTGTTACTGAGACACTTATTATTTATTCATTTGTTTACAGAACACTGCAGCCTCAAATCCGAGCACAAGCAGAAGAGGGAACCAGCACTTGTACAAAAAAGCTGTTATTGAGGCTACAACAAAATCGTTCCGGTGAAAGCTCAAGGCGTGCGATTCTTCCAACCGCGAGATAAGCACACGCACGCATAAACGTTCACCCCCCCCCCCCCCGCCCCCTCTGCGAGGCAAAGAACGCCTGAAAGACGAAAGCATAAGCGCGCGTCACCGCGTCGTGGCGATCTGGCGACGCTAAAGTCCCTCTATCTACGAAAAGTAACGAAAGGTCTTGATCCAGCCGCCTCGCCGCGCGATTGGCCGGTTGGCGACACGTGACCTTTTCTCCTTCACGCCCCGCCCTAAGGGTCCAGCAGTCGTTCGCTGTGCATGCGGATCGCGTGGTTGTTTGCGTTTCCGAGCGTGGAATTGGACGTTTCGGTAAGTAAAAAACATTTCTTGCGCCTCTGATGCATTGTTTTTTGCAACGTAGAAGTGCTTATTTACCTTTCCCTTGAGTGGACGCGGAAATCACGTGTTTTTTTTTTTTTTCAACGTTTGCAGCATGACACGCTAGCATGCCGGACTGCTGTGCCTGCGGTTGCCGCAACCGTACGACAGATGGAAAGAAGTTCTTTTCTATTCCTCGCGGTTATGATAACATCAGCAGACGGAAGATATGGCTCCACAGAATCGGGCGCAAGGATTTCGTGCCCACTGAAAATACCCGGCTATGCGAGGTAAGTGACTTCGTAGTTTTTATAAAATGTAAACACTGTCGTAGATTTCAGCCAGCCATGTGCTTCGCTGGCGTGCCTTTGTTCCTGTATATATTGTTTCACGGGCATTATCTCAACAACGCTGTTATTGTTTTGGCGTTCTTGATGCGGCTGATTTGCGCATTATAGCTATTTACGTTTCACATCCCGTATTTCTCACAGTGATTAGCTCGAGACCCCAATACAATTGCGTTTGTTTATGTCATCATAATGCAAACTTTGTCAAGGGTAAACGACTAATGTGTTGGCTGAGCACTGAATAGGAAAGCCTAGAGCAATGCAGAGTGCCCCTTGCAATTTAGTTGCTTTGACCCGTCTGCTTGAAACAGCCTTTCGTTTGTGCATTACGCATCAGGGCGTGTAACATAAAGTTATTTTTCAGGGGTGGGCATCCTTTTAAAATGTTTAGATGCGACAGCATGTATAAGTGAACTTATTGCAGTTTTCCTGTTCATGCAAGGTTTCCCAGATCACGTGAGCATAGATTTAAATGTGTCAATGTGCCAGAGGCTGCTTTTATGCTGTCAATTCAAGGTATTCATGGTGCTATTACCATGTGGCCGAACCACACAGAGGCGGCTGTTATTCTCAGATCTTTTTCGGGTGGCTTGAAAACTTGAAACTTACAATAAAAGGTCCGTTCTTGGAATTTCTTATTTATTTTGTTTTGCCACGCCTTGCTGTGTTTTGCAGCGGGGCTCTGCGCGAGGTCGATTCAGGCTTGTTTGTCTAAGCACTTTGCATATTTTTTTACAGGACCACTTTGATGTTGAAGAATTTGAGCCATTGATCCTACATAGCTCTGGCCAGAAGAAACTGAAGCCGTATGCCACGCCAAGCATATTTACTCATCTGCCGAAACAAAAAGAGCGGACCCAAATATCGTTGACCCAAATATCGTCTCTACTTCAATGTAAGCTGAATTTCAGATCGTGCAAACGACCGTAAAAAAGTGCCGTATGACTACCGCTGTGAAACACCGTTCAATAGAATGAGATGCTTCGAAAGTACGAACGTTTTATTGCAAAGCTTCACGCGCCCCGGGATCGTTAGTCGTTGTCCCTACTGCTTGAAGTTTCCTGGGCAGCTTACGCCACAAAGGGCAATAATTAACTGGTTCAAACGCGCACTGAGAGCGGTTTCAGCCGTCCGCAAAATGCACGCGAGCGAGCGGAGCGTCGTCTGCTAGCGCTGCTCCTTGGACCCCTCCAGAGGGCGCGCGTGTAGTTGTCGCTACCTTTATATATATAGGGACCTTAGGCGACGCGCGCTCACTTCGCCATCTCGCTGGTAATGCTGAAAACACGATAGTTCCCCCGAGATAAGTGTCGCCAGCGGTAAGTGGTAGATATAAATAACTTACCGTTTCTACGGTGAAGTAGATGCTCCTTCGTGGCTCAGTGGCTAACGCCACGCACCGACAAGCAAGAGGCCGGCCGTCAGATTCCACGCACCGCAGTATTATTCTGGATTATTTATTTTCTTGCGTTTTCCTATATATAGATGCGTATACATATACGGTGAATGACGGCCGACGCCAGCGGCAATATCCTGCCGGGGGCATGTATATAATTCATGTCGCAATAATAAAGAAGTATGGCAGATCTCAGGCATTGTGAGAATAAATGTCATGACAAAGTCTGCGAGTATCAGACTATGCGGGATATGTCGTTTTCAGACGAGCGTTACGAGGGGAATAGAGGTATTTGTTTAAAATTAGTAGTTGTACGCATATCATGGGCTTAACGTGTACGCTGAGTACACTGGCGTGCGAAGAGTAATTCAATGATTTGATTGATACGTGGAGTTTAATGTCCCAAACCATCGTACGATTATGAGAGGCACCGTAGTGGAGGGCTCCGGATGTTTTGACCATTCGGGGTTCTATAAAGTGCACCAAAATCTGAGCACACCATATTTGTCATCAGAAACGCCCAATTTTGTTTCAAGCCTTGCGCGGCTCAGTGCAAGTATCGCCAATTTTAGTTTCTTTGTTTCTGATCTAACGGCTGTATGCGAAAGAACAAGGAGACGATGAGGATTTGACAAACAAGCCGAATTTTAGTAGCTGAATACACCAAAATACTTTACAGCAAACAAAAGATTGTGACAAATCGGAACAAGCACAACGGTCCATCAGTTCAAGAACTCACGTTGTACAGTCAAGGGGGCGCCAATGAAGCTGGAAATATTAGCCGTGAATATGGGTTGCTGTTGCAGCGCGCCGCCTTCATGATCACGTATGCGACGACAGTATACGTCCGCCTTGCGCCAGAGAAAGCAGTCTGCAGTCACCGGAATGGTTATCTACAGATGATGTGAGCTAGTTTAGTATTAGTCAAGCCACGTGAAATAAACCACACACATCCGAAAAGCCAACATATGCGTCCAACCACCGCGTGAAAGAGCGATGCCTATATGACTCGACAATGCGCCAAACGCCAAACAACCACAAGTCCCCGTTGTCAGGCTGCCTGCAAACGCACGCCATGCTAGAAAATAGACAAAAAATATGAGGCAGATAACCATTTAGCAGAAGGTCAGATGCACTGCAACGTAAATAGAAGATTGACTTTGCCACACTTAAAACTGAAGGCATTCATTCAAAACTTTCGGACGAGTTTTGGTTTTCATTACTTGTTCTTATACACTTCATCAAATAGCGCTTCAATCGTATACGCAACGCGTGACCGGTACGAATTGAAATCGGACGCAAGCTTAATGTACAACACCTCATTTTCCTCGTCGCACAAACCCTTGCCTTCCTCCTCTCCTGCCCACATTTTCCACGCATCTGTGCGGCGTCCCCCCCCCCCCCCCCTTTTCTACTTTGAGCGCACGCTTACTCTTGATCCTTTTTAATACTGCGCGAAGGACGCGATGGGAATTTATTACACCTGGACTTGATACGGACTATATCGCACTGGCTCCAACGCCGAACTTTTTTTGTTTTGAAGTGTCACTATATGACTCTTATTGCAAGCCCCGCAAAATGGTTTATATTTCATTGCCACATGGTGTGATAAATAGAAAATGTAATTGAATGTGAAAAGAAGCGTCCACGTCACCTTTACCAGGAAGCTCTCGCACTGCAGAAATCATTACACGACCAATAACACTAATATTCAACATGTCACGCACTATAAATATCTAGGCGTACATTTTACTGCTGATTTCAGGTGGAATAAACATGTCACTTACGTTAGGAACAAGGCAGTAGGATTATTAAGTTTTCTGAAACGTAACTTCAGTAGTTTACCACAAAAACTTAGAGAGCAGCTCTATTTTACACACGTGCGCAGTATACTGGAGTTACGTGCGTCTGATGGGACCCATATACTAAGGAACTTACAGATAAACTTGAAAAAGTGGAGAATAGAGCATTTCGATTTCTCCTTGGAAATTACGACAGAATCCTTACTGTGACAGAGAGCAGGAAAACATTAAATTGGGATCTTCTTGAAAACCGTCGTCGAAACCTCAGATTAAAATTCTTTCATAGCATCTGTCATTCGAGAACAGGGATCATCGGGCAATTGTATTTTCAACCACCCAACTATGTTTCTCAAAGACGTGATCATCACTTAAAAATACGCGAGACTCCTTTTGGGGGTGACGCTTTTCGCTACTCTTTCTTTGTCCGCACTATAAAAGAATGGAACACTCGGCCACCGGAAATGGTCTGTATTGATTCAAGTGAAGATTTTTCCCATGCTTTATGAATGTTTTTTATGCGTTTGATTATATGTACTGTACCCTCCCTGCTGTAATGCCCTATGGCGAAGAAGGCACTTAAATAAATAAATAAATAAATAAATAAATAATATGCAGAGGCAGTAGCTCTGGCGATGCAATGGCTGGGTAAATGAAATGCACAACACTAAATGCCCAATGCTGAGGTGTCAGTGATAGATCACAAAAAGTAAGCTTTGCCAATGCTTTTTTCGTCCGCATACCTGCGTGTGTCAGTTCTGAAATGCAGTAAAACGAAAACAGACCTAACTGTACGCGCTGTAAGTAAACTACTGAACGTATGGGTATTGACGAGCAAGTTTCTACAGCAACCCTCCCACCCTCCAATAAATATTAAAAATAAAAGGAGAGCTTGGCTGTGTTCAGGACAAGCGGACGTAGTAAGTCCGCCAAACCCCATACTTAATTTTATGTCGTCTATACTCCATACCATGTGACACGACCCTTCATCGCTGCACTTTTACTGCGCGCCACGTTGCTGGCATGTTCCGTGTTTCGTGTCCCCGAAAATTCAACGGCGTATGCAGCCACATGCAACCACGCACAAAAATAGAATATAGAAAAAGTGATGGACGAGATGCAGAGAAATAATAAAAGGAAACATCTGTGCAGGCAAAATTGGCAAGAACGAAAACCGGAATCCCAAACTGGGATTCAATGTTAGTGGCATGATTCTTAGTTATGTTCACCAATGTAAAGCGTCTTGGTTTTCAAGTATACGCTCTCACGACGTGCAAGGAGTAAGTTCGGCAACTGATCTTCACGCGGGAATACCGGTGTGCCTGTTGCGCGAACATTACATATGAAGCCCACGACTGGATTGGCCACTTAGATATCCACAGTAGAGGCGAGAGCATACGAGCGACAGCTGGCGCTGCCGCCTCCCGCGCTTTCGATAACGGCACAGCAGAAACAGAGGTAGCAACAACGGTAACACCGAAACAAAAGACGAAGGGGCAGGGCGGACTGTCAGGAGTATATTACGAGCAGGACAGCACTTCTCGCGCCATGTCTTTTTATCTTTGCCTGGTTTTGCAGACTAATTCTGTGCAGTGCGAGTCTAACCAATGACGATTTATCTGATAAGGTCAGCAAAAATTGGCCACGCATTTGCGTGAATGGCTACTTATGTCATCGAAAAACAATATTCCTCTGTCTGGAGAGAAACAACAATACGTTCATTTGAAATTCTTCACGAGATCAGTGCGTGGGATCCTTAGTCCGGGATGCCATTAGGGCGGGCCACTACGTGAGATATGGACGCCATCTGGCAGTAATGTCGGGGAACACAAGCTTGCGTAGAACTCAGAGAGACCGGCAGGTGGCGGCACCGCATAGTATAGGCGAAGCGTAGAAAACGCCTATTTTTTCGTGCATAGCTTTGCATTGCCAGCGCCGCGTAAAAAACACTATCGGGTCTTTAGAATAACGTATCTATGCATTTCCTTTAAAGAAACACACCACGTAATACTTACGTAATGATGTCACACCTCAGATGTGCATAATATTCGCTTGTTCATAGACAATGTCTAGAAATATGATTGAAGCCACCACTTCAAGTTGGCTGGGCGTTGAGAAAGTGCTTAAACTTCAGCCGAGTGACTGAAAAGTTTGCGTGACGGACAGACAGACAGACAGACAGACAGACAGACAGACAGACAGACAGACAGACAGACAGACCGAGATTTCTGCGTTGAATTATACCAGGAAAGACTGTTTTCCCGGACACTTACTCCTTCTGCCTATCTTTTCTATTCATTTCAGAAGATGAATATCTGCCATTAATTATCTGTAGCTACATTAGAACCATGAACAGATGTCACCGGCTGAAGCTACATCAAATATTTGCACGCACTTCAAGACAACAGACCAGCGTGTTGCAGTTCTACATTGAAAAGGACGTCACATAGGACGTCCTTCATATCCTTCATGAGCTCACTGATTTCATTGATATACGCTGATAGGAAAGTATAAGAATCAGTCACTGCAGTTCACTTCCTCGTTCTAAATACCGAGCTTCCCCTTCCTTCGCCCCGCCGCGGTGGTCTAGTGGCTAAGGTACTCGCTTGCTGACCCGCAGGTCACAGGATCGAATCCCGGCTGTGGCGGCTGCATTTTCGGTGGAGGCGGAAATTTTGTACGCTCGTGTGCTCAGATTTGGGTGGGTGCTAAAGAACCCCAGGCGGTCGAAATTTCCGGAGCCCTCCCCTTCGGCGTCTCTCATAATCATAAGGCGGTTTTGCGACGGCGAACCCCACATATTGGTAATATTATCCCCCTACCTCCTAAAGAAAAAAAAAACCAAACGGACCTTCTTTTTTTCCTTGTATGATTGTTTTCTCTTGTATGCTGATGAGATCAACTATTTAAGAAAATTCATTTAGTTAATAACTTTAACTTGCTGTAGTCAGAGTTGTATTCTTTCTTCGAATAGTGGGGCAACAATAAATTTTCCCTGAATACTTTAAAGACCAAATTCACGAGTAGATTCATGAGTTTCCATACTCTGTCAATACTCTGTAGTTATGTAATGTTTATGAGTTCAGTGATCGTGGTGTTCTTCTTGATAGTATGCTCAATTTTTTCTGTTCACACTTAACGTACTGCCTTGCGATGTCTTCGTTCCATCGGTTGTATTTGCATAATCTCCCGAGAATTCAGCTCTGCTACAGCCTTGTATAAATTTTGTACACCGCAATATGTCTTCCTCAACTGAAGTATGCATATGTGATCTGAAATGGCATCGCTAAATCTGGCAGTCACGCCATTGAGCGAGTCCAGTGAAAAATCATGAGCATTTACAACCATCGTTTTGCTAGAAATGACAGTGGATCTCGTTCTAACACTGCCGGATTATTATCATCACGTTCACTTCACTGCCGACGAAATCGCACTGACCTCTTATTTCTTTACAAACTAGTTCCTATTTACATTACATTGGTTCTAATAACTTCCCCTATACATTCCTTGGCATGATTGTGCTAGATCTCATTCATATATATATATATATATATATATAAGAAAATGAGGGGGCATCACGCACGTCACACAGAGGTACAAAAACACTAACAACCAAGGCACGTGATTACAGTTTATTAATAAGGTTACATTTCTTTTGTTCTAACGATATCGAAGATTAATTGACTTGAACAAGGCTCGATGTTCCTCGTGATATGTCTCCGAGATTTCTCGCGTGGTCTGGTTAGGGTGCCTGTGCAAAATTACCAGGCCGTTAAAGGTGAAACTGTATGAATGAAAATTTGAGGTGCGGTGAGATGGCTTCATTCAATGAATTCTGATGCTTTCTGGGGCGCGTGGTGATACATCAACCATTCTGACCGACGTATATATGTGAACACAAGAGGAATCTGGGTAGTAAATCTCGCACAACAATTGAAAGAACCATTGGCATACCTCTTATAGTACTTCGCTCTGTCCCCTCCAGACCCGTGCGACCTTTTGCGCTCTACGGAATGAATGTTACTAAGCATATTATAGTGCGAAAAACACTACCTTGACTTCATAGGCGCTTTCCAGCTTCCTTTCAGACAGTGCAAAACGTATGCTCGAAATAACTGCCATATTTATAGTTTCCTTGCGGGTGAAGATCGTCTGAATTAATATTTGTTTGATATGCAAATGAGCTGTTCCCAAACCGCTGCAATATGATATATGCAGGACACCGCGCCTCCTTGTAGCTGGAAACTATTGCTCTTGTAATGTGTCCAAGTTTATTTTTGTATCTTTTTCTTCGCCGAGCGTAATTACGGCAATATTATTTCTCGCTGAACAGTTTGAATGCGCCGACGCAAAATTCAATAGTGGTATCACTGGATACTGCCAGAAGACATGCTCCGCAGAGGCACTTAAGCATCTTAAAGGAAACCGCTACGTATCAGAGCAAGGTATCTCGCACGTAAGTTCTAGTTTCATCCCTTCATCTTCAAACTCGTTTATAATATGTTTACGTTTCCTTTTATTTCAGCACGTGACTTGTCCATAAAAACTAGAAAAATTCTATAGCTGCAACACTTCACTGCACTCTTGTGTTAACGGCCCGGTCAAACCACGATGCGTGGTAATAAAAGCCATATCGCTTTAAGTGCAGTTTATCATTGAATAATGCGCCAGCTCACATTCCTCAGGACAGCATGTTTTGACCCATGTATAAGCACGCAACAGCTCGTATTCCGCTCATCTTCTACGTTCGATGCACCCGTCGAGTGATAACTACACTGACTGCGTTATTCACTTCGCATTTCATGCGCAGAAACACATTGAATAATTGATATGTGTGGTTTAACGACCCAAAACCAGCATATTGTTATGAGAGACGCCGTAGTGCAGGGCTCCGGAAATTTGGACCACCTAGGGTTCTTTAACGTGCACCCAACTCTGAGCACACGGGCCCACAACATTTTCGCCTTCATCGAAAATGCAGCCGCCGCTGTCGGGATTCCCTCCCGCGACCTGCAGGTCAGCAGCCGAGTACCTTTGCCACGAGACCACCGCGGCGGGGTGCGTAGAAACACGTGCAGGTGCGTTTGGATCCAATTCAACAAACAGCGGCGTGTTCTTTTCGTTCTGTACTCGCACGGCGCTATCGAGCAGCGGGCGGAGGAAGAGCCGATTCTCTCAGCGTACCAACTTTTCCCATAGTGCTACACGCGCCCGCGGCGCGTTGTGGGATTGATATTACGTCTACACGACATAAATGCGCTCTTCGGCAGCATGCACAGAGATCCGGAGCAAAGATGGCAATGGAGAGCGACAGTAAACAAACGAACCCTGCACACGGCTCCATGTGACACCAGTTAGCCCATACCAACGCAGCGCCAGTCTTGCAGAGAGCTGAGAAGGTACAAAAGAGAGGAGGCTTGCTTCCTTTAAAGTGTATGTCACTAGTTTCCCCAAGTTTCAGCAGGTTTATGTTGCACATCACTTTGTGACAAATGCACGACACCACGACGCTTCCGTAACACAAAATTGTGCACAGAATCGAAAAACAACTATATACTCCATTAGATAACAGTGGATAAGTAGCCTATACAGCAAAATCCAATCATATTGAACTCGGTTAAGTCAAAACATCTTTTATATCGAACGACTTACAAACACGGAAGTCTTTTAACGTCAATTCATAGGGAGATTTACGGCTATATTGGACAAAACAAGTCAAACACCGCTACAACGTCCGCTTCTACTTCGAAACAGCCAGTGAAACGAAGCATGGCACATGACCTGCTCAGATTCTTACCATTCCAAAGTATTGTGAACGCCTATACAATGAAGACCACCACAGCAAATTTGCCTTTTCAATGAAATGATTCACAAGCTCTCAATCACTGAATTCTGCCTTTGCCACGAATACGCTTATCCATACACGTAACAGACAGCAACTAATAAAACTAATCATTGAGGCTGCAAATCATTTCACGATAACTATTATAAAACTGCAAAGAAAATTACACCATCTCCCGCTAAAGGTAACCATGTGTAGATGCGAAATAGTGGGTGCTAAAGCTTTCACTGGCGGCGGCATTGCGCAGAAAAGAAACCGTGGGACGCGCAAAGCGCGCAGTGATGGACCGGTGTTTCCTACTGGAACGTTCCATTCGCTGCCGATGAGCAATGAGAGACAGAAAAGTCCGATTAGACACAGAGACCCTCCGTCCACTTTTTTTTTTGCAGCCAGCGTCAGCGTCGACGTACGTCAGTCATCGTAAATATATATATATATATATATATATATATATATATATATATATATATATATATATATATATATATATATATATATATATATATATATATATATATATATATATATATATATACACGCAAGAAAGAAAAAATCCAGACAACAAAACTTTTATTCGAATTTGATTCCGCACGCGTATTAAACTTGAAACCACCGCATCGTGAGTGCGATGCGTTAACCACTGAGCCACCGAGGAGCACGTCGTGCAAACGGACAGCTATTTATATCTATCACTTACCACTGGTGATGGGCATCTTGGGAGGGGGGGCTATCATGTTTTCAGCATAACCAGCAAGATGGCGCATTGAGCACGCGACCGCACGCGCCTTCATCTCGCACGCGTACTTTGCCTCGTGGAGACGAGTGAGTGGCTCTAAAGTCCCTCGACGCACACTCGCGCACCTTTATCTCGCGGTTGGGAGCATCTTATCTTTTGGCTGTCCTTAAGCTTTCACCGGAACGATACTGATGTTGTTACCGGGCGCGCAAAAGTGACTGCAATTGTTGCACAATCTCCGTTTGCGAAAAGAGCGCGCTTTTCAGACAAAGCGAAGTAACAATTGAGACGCTTATTCGCGCTCATTTGTACCTGTGAGTACATTTTGTGCGTTATTGTACGTGATAAACGCGGGGCACGTTTCTATCTGCTTGTCATTTTGCGCGTGACCTTCCTATTTATTGCTATCACGTTCATTGCTTTGCTTTTGCGGCCAAGTTTTGTGGGGGGGGGGGGGGGGGGTGCGAGGGCGGGGGCTTGGTGTGCCACTTCCTGGCTACACCACTGCGGATGGAAACCAGTGTTTAGGGTACACACATGGGGACGGACGCCCGGGGAAGGTGGTAGTGGCGCAGACTGCGGTAAAAGTTGCCTTTACGAGAAAAGTAAGCTTTAGCGTAGACTAGAGCGCACATGTATGATCTAAAAAAAAGGTTTCGTCGAAAGGGCTGGCCGTACACGTTGAAGCAACTGGCCACGAAATAGGCCGTAATATTATAAAAATAATGAAAACAAAGGAAATTAACCTGGACTTCCGGGATATACCCTGGCTCTCTCAGAATTCAGAGTCCCATTTGAAAATGTACATAATCAAACTGTTTGCACATTCATTTTTCATAGTGAACGAGGCTCCCGTGCGAACTGAAATGCTCTGCTTTGATGTGAACATTCATGGTCTGTGCTCACTTTAACCCTATGGGCTCAAAATAATATTCACAACAACAAAGAAATAGCGAGGTGACAGTGGCACTGCAAGCGGCCGCAACAGTGGCATCGCGTACGTAGCGCACTGCGGCACGCCGCCGGTAACGTTTACGGCAACTTTCTGCTTTGTTTAGTCTGCAGAAGTCCGCACAGATGAAGTCATAGCAATACAACGCTGTTAGAAATGAAAACTAAAGTCGCCGGTAACGCATCCAACCGCCAGCTTTCCTTCGCCAGAGCGAGGCGAAATCACGTGATCCAACCCTGCACGTCACAGCGATTGCAGCACGTGTGCCTCCAGTGGTAGGCCTCGCACCCAATATACTCTGGAGATCAAGATCCAGTGCATATATACACGGTGTGGCCTGTGAATGGTTGTGCAGCGCAAATCGTCGGTTTTTATTTTTTTTTTCAATCAAGAAACTCGCTAGCAGATGCTGCCTTCGTCGGCGTTGCGAAATTAGAAAGAGAAAAGCATAAAAGAGGAAAGAGAGGGGTAGGGGACGCGCAGTAAGGGTGGTCACGCCGCACACCAGATTGATCTCGATCTTGAGATGCTTCAGATCTAACTAACAATGACGATATCACAGCGGGCTGCTCTCTAGCCTGGGAAAGCTACAGCTGGCCGGCAACCACGGGGGCACGCCGCAAAGCGTAATTGAGCTTTAGTTTCCAGGCTATACCCTTGCGGGGGCGACATCCATTTACAGAACAGCGTTGTGACTAGTCGCAAAGAGGCAGCAGCATTCGACACGCTGCAGATCTACGTCATATCACTCCCTGACCTCATGTCTCAGCCCGCCACTAACGTCAACAGCATCAGGTCGGTAACGGTTGAGTATTAAATAAGAAGTGCCGACTGTCATTGCTGCAATGTTAAAGTAGTATATACGTGGGCGTACAAGTTCCCCTCGCATCCTGGTCAGAGATATTTTGAGGAAACAAGAAACAATTTTTATCGAAGTAAAATAAACTGCGAGTCAGCTATAGCACTTGCGGTGCGAAACATTTTAAGGCACTCTTCAATACAACCTCCTCATAACTATAGGAAAGCATCATTCTAAATAAAAAACGCCGTTGAACAGCACGTAAATTACATAAGAAATTTAAGCGAGCGAAAAAAGAAATTTGAACTTCAGCCAACAGACGGCGCTGAAGCTATTGCTACCGCCATCATTCATACGTTACGTTCTTTTGGCATGAAAGCGACTGCGCACGCCGCACGTGTTTCTGAAAAGTGCAAGCTGGGACGTCAAATACACGTTCCTTACGAAGTTCCGGATTCTCCGAGCGCTTCAACGAAATGGCCAAGGTGAATTCCGGCGGTTCCTCCACTCTCCTGCCAGTCATCCCTGGAATGCGACTCAGCCATGCGAGCGACAGTTGGCGCCGGCCACTACCCGCTTGCAGCGAATCAAGTTCAAGTCAGTACATACCCAGAGCCAAGCTACGCTCCACTGCACGCTATATGAAGAGACGGCCTCACTCTATCGAGTTTCGGGTGCTGCGCTGTACATCACACCATAATACCTACTTCGTCTGCGGGGAACTTCTCTCTTGCTGCTGCAGCCTTCCTTGGAGCACAGCCCCTGTTCCTTTCCCGCCACGTATATATATCTCATTTCACGTTCACTCAGTGACCAGTCACCCTACCATTGTTCTTTAGTTGCTACTCACAGTACTACATGCCTCCCTTCTCCATCTTATTGAGTTTTCCTACTCCTCGACACGAAGCAACGGCTATTGTTCTAGCCAAAGACATAGCCGCGTTACGAAAGCCGAAAAACGTACTGGCATTTCCCCTATAACATATTAACACTGCGCGACGTACGTATTCCACAACATGCCATCCGCTCCTACCGCGCAGTTCAGTTCAATCTCCACATTCTACTGCATTATCTAACCATATCACGGATGCGCAAAACAAGGTAAGCTTAAACTGAGGACGACGCAGCAAGCAGGTAAAAGTAAAATGATTGGTGTAACCTTAAGAGAAACTAAGGGAGCAGAGTGGGTCAGGGAACAAACCTGCGTTAAGGATATCATAGTTAAAATCAGGAAGAAATGGGCATGAAGAGGATTGCTATGTCACTTTAAAATCAGCATTACGTTACAACGCGGACGTAAATTATACCGTACATGACTTCCATGTCATGATTATCATGTTTGCACCTGACATTTGTGTTCTTCGTCCATTCACGTCACGTAATACAAAATTTTGTCTAAGCGAAAATAGCAAAACGGCCGCGAGCGCATTATTAGTGCGCTCGCGGCCGTTTGCATGGCGCTCATGTCATTATTATCATGTTTAGACGTGTAATTTACTTTCGTCGTCTATTCCCGTCACGTAATACCAAATTTGGTGTATGTGGAGCCATTGACACGCCCGTGAGCGCATCATGAGCGTGGCATGTCAGCATGTTCTCACATGACACGCATCTTATGATTATCATGTTTGCACTAGTCATATAGACCCTTTCACTTTTTGCAAGCACAGGCCGCTGATGACATCCGATTTAGTGCACCGATATGCCTCACCAGCATCGGTGGGCAAGAAGAGAGTTAGAAAATAGCCCACTAATTTTGTGTACATTCCTTCGGTTATTAGGCAAAATATATTCAAATAAAAGTGTTCTTTTGAGCTACATAAAAACAACAAGAGATTGCCTTGAAGATCACGCACGTTTGTTTTATATGAAAAACTAATCAGAGACTATCCTTTCCCCTGAAAAAACGTGAAAACGTTCTTTCAGTTTCAATGCTACGAGCTAGTAAATGAGGTGACGGAAAGTTTTTTTGGGACACAGCGCTTGCAATCTTCAAACCGTGTATACCTTCGTCGTGCATTCTCGTCCCGTAATACCCAATTCGGTATATGTGAAGCTAGCGAAACGACCGCGAGCGCACCATGACCGTGGCGTGTAGGCATGACTTACACATGACTTACACTTGGCGTGTAGGCATGACTTACACGTGATAGATAGATAGATAGATAGATAGATAGATAGATAGATAGATAGATAGATAGATAGATAGATAGATAGATAGATAGATAGATAGATAGATAGATAGATAGATAGATAGATAGATAGATAGAGACACAGACAGACAGACAGACAGACAGACAGACAGACAGACAGACAGACAGACAGACAGACAGACAGACAGACAGACAGACAGACAGACAGACAGACAGACAGACAGACAGACAGATAGATAGATAGATAGATAGATAGATAGATAGATAGATAGATAGATAGATAGATAGATAGATAGATAGATAGATAGATAGATAGATAGATAGATAGATAGATAGATAGATAGATAGATAGATAGATAGATAGATAGATAGATAGATAGATAGATAGATAGATAGATAGATAGATAGATAGATAGATAGATAGATAGATAGATAGATACGGCCAAGTTCCACTGAAGTTCGCTAAGAAATCCTTCACATTTAATATAGTTACGTTTCTGACGAGTCCCTTGCACGGTGAACTATTTATAGGGTAGCCCGGTTACACGGCTGACCGGTTCAGCTCAGAGAGCGAGCAGCGAGCAAGCTTTGTTGTCTTCGTTGGGCGCACACCTGCATGGTTCACAAGCCTGGTAATATGCACGTAGCATAATTGCTGGCGCCACATATATATATATATATATATATATATATATATATATATATATATATATATTATATATATATATAATAAGGGAGAGAAGTGTATACCTAAGGGCTCGTATTTCCGTGTTTTAACACAATATTAATGAGATATAACAGACAGTAATGCCAAAGAATGTACAGAGGAAGTTATTAGAACCAATGGAATGTAAATAAGAAGAAAGAAGAAAGAAAAGTGGATGAAAAAATTACCAGCTGTGAGCAGGAATCGAACCTACGACCTTCGAATAACGCGTTCGATGCTTCGAATAACGCGTTCGATATATATATATATATATATATATATATATATATATATATATATATATATATATATATATATATAGAGAGAGAGAGAGAGAGAGAGAGAAACACAATTTAGCGGTTGTCTTCATTTTATTACCAGCGGTTCCGACCAGTGGACCAGTTTTCATCAGGGTTTGCGAACAAGTGCGACGCTATGCGACGCACATGCAGCTATACCAGCGACACCGATAAATATCAACCGGGACATGGAAACGGCGCCTCCGAGTGCAATTAATCTTTCTTCAGCACAGCTATCTGCGACAGAAATCAGACTGCTTTCAAAGGGCCTCACATTCTGTCCGGCTAGTGGAAATTTTAATGAATTCCAATTGTATCAGGGTTTAGATAACTTTGCTAGAAATATGCGCCTACGGCAGTAATTCCATGGCCATGAACTCAGCCGACCAGTATTCCCTGCTTCTTCAGAAAATCTTGCTCACCACCTGAACAGCGAGACAGACACTTAGAAATGTATATATCGGCAGTACAAAAAGACATCATATTAGCTTGTTCAAAATCAACATTATAGAAACAATCTCTCCTCGGAAGAGCGAAAGTCACTGGAGCTCCTAAGCCGTCGAGCGGATTTGGTAATTAAGCCTGCGGATAAGGGTGGTGCGATAGTAATAATAGATAGAACTGAGTACCTGAGAGAAGGCTATCGGCAACTGGAGGACAAGAAGTTCAATGCGGAACTCGAAGAGGACGCCACTAAATTATTCAAATCCGAATATATCCGTGAATTTCATTCACTGCGTAAGAACGAAAAAATCGCGGCTGATATGCTCAAGGCAATGCAACCGATTCAGCTTGCTCCAGGCCGGTTTTACTTGCTCCCTAAAATACACAAAACCAACCACTCCGGTTGTCCTATTGTTTCAAGCAACGGCACAGTAACAGAAAAAATATCAAGCACACTAGGCTTCATCATTAAGGATATTGTTCCAAATATCCCTTCATGCATTAAGGACACTAGCCACTTTCTCCGTGAAATCACTGGACTCGAGGTTCCCAACGATAGCATCGTTGTTGCAATGGATGTAGTGTCACTTTACACAAACATCTCACAGTCGGATGGCATTGGCACAAGAGTCGCAGCTTTTAAGAAGGCCAGTGTGCCGCTGTGCTTAGATGAGGACACGCTGTCGACTTTACTGCAGTTGGTACTCAGCCACAAAAACTTTGAGTTCGATAATAAGCACTTTCTCCAGATAAACGGCACAGCTATGGGTACAAAGATGGCTCCGAATTACGCGAATACTTTTATGGCATCTATTGAAGAACCTTTTCTTGCAAGCAGAACACTGAAGCCTCTCGTTTACAAAAGATTCTTGAACGATATATTCATTATTTGGTACCACGGAGAGGAAAGTCTGCTGTCATTCATAGATGATTTTCTTTCAACTCACTCATCAATCTCGTTTACACACACCTACTTTAAGTCAACTATAAACTTTCTCGATGTCACTGCTCAAATTAATGAGAAACGAATTTGCACGGACCTATACAAAAAAACCAACGAATCGCCATCAGTACCTATATTTTAAGAGTAGCCATCCGCATCACTGCAAGACAGCCATGCCATACTCGCAAGCACACCGATACCGCCGGATACGTTCGGACGTGTCGGATTTCGAAGGTCACGCCAAGTATCTTAAAACGGTTCTTGTGGCAAAAGAGTGCCCAGAGAGAATCATCGATGATGCTATAAGCCGGGCACGTAGTTTAGAAAGGAACAAAATTTTGTCGGGCTCGAAACCACGCTATTAAAAAAACCAGACTAACCTTGTCGTCGCGTACTCGTCCTCACTACCACACCTCAACAATATCCTTCCAAAACATTTTAACATTATACAGCATAGTGCGCGTCTATCCTCAATTTTCACGGAGCCACCGCGAGTGGTCTACCACCACGGAAAGAACATAAAAGACAACCTAGTTAGAGCTAAGACGACCGAGTCTGAAAGCAGTGAATGGGGTTGTAAGCCATGCGAAAAACAACGCTGCCAAGTCTGCAAACACATGACCACAACCTCGGTTGCCGAGGCTTCATCCTCAGACTTCACTTTCAAAATTAAGGACTCCCTGAATTGTGACAGCGAGAACGTAATATATATGCTGCATTGCGATGTCTGTGACAAGCAGTATATCGGTGAGACTGGTACGGCGTTCAGACTACGTTTCAATAACCACAGAGCCCACGCGCGCACTCCACCAAATCTGCCTTATAGGGGGGGAAGCTCCTTATAGCGGCAGCCGTTCATTCCTCGTAGCCGTTGTAGTATGTAACAAGTATAACGTTTAGACCTCCAATGTGGTGCCAGTGAGAGATTTCTTCTGTGCGTTGTTGAAAAATAGGAAATAGTGCTCAATGTACATGCCAACGGCTATTAATAAGGAATGAAAGACAGGAGCATTCAGCTTTTAGCTAACGCGCACGCTGCAATCCCCATTAGCAGCCATTGGCATGTACATTGAGCACTATTTGAGAAGAAAGGGTTGCTACGTCATACTCGCTGAGTGTAACCTCCTTAGTTTTAGAAAGGTTTAGCGAGCATTGAGTATATACCATGAATGAACTCGAGGTGGTTAAAGGTGGGAAGTAGATATGAAGCGCCAGCCGTAAAAAAAATAAAAGCCGAATTCTCCTGTCTCTCATTTCCCATTAGCAGCCATCGGCATGTACGTTGAGCACTATCTGAGAAGAAAAGGTTGCTATACGTTATACTCGCTGGGCGTAACCTCCTTGGTTTTAGAAAGGTTTAGCGAGCGTTGGGCCGCAGCGCCATGAATACAGTGAACTAGTATATATCATGAACTCGAGGTGGTTAAAGGTGGGAAGTAGACCCGAAGCACAAGCCGTAAGAAAGTGTGCGTGTGCCACCTCTCGTTTAGTCCTCGGAATGTCCGCTGGATGGCGGTGCTTCTATATGGGGAATATATGATGAAAACATGCGAGATGGTGGTACTCGGAGTGTTGAATAGATGGACGAACGGACACACAGACAGATGCATGGATGGACGCATGAACGGACGCAGGGGCGGATGCATGGACGAACGCAGGGACGGACGCACGAACAGACGCACGCACGGACGGGCGGATGGACGGTCACACAGACGGACGCATGGACGGACAGAAGCAAGAACAAATGGACGGACGAATGCTTCGCCCCACTCTCCATCATTCACTCCGTGGATATGCTGCCAATTTTTTTTTCCAAGCATCTGAACTTGCCAGAGCACTCATTGGAGGATATACGAGTCACCCTCCTCCTATCAGGCTTCCACAGGACTCGTGAACGGGAACAAATGGAGTCATACTTCATTCACGAATTCGAAACACTAACACATGGTATCAATGAAAGCATCGGCAACCTATTGTTCCTTAGGTCGTGCAGCGGTGAGATGGGACAGGAATCGAGTCTGGCGTAATTTAAATGCTAAAATGTTTGAAAATTTTTAATATTTTTATATTATTATTATTATTATTATTATTATTATTATTATTATTATTATTATTATTATTATTATTATTATTATTATTATTATTATTATCATTATTATTATTATTATTCCTCGATATGCTCAACAGAGGTGCCCAATAGTTATCGGGAGAATGGACCAACCGAATATTTTTTCATGTTCTGTTCGTATTTGTATCTTTGTTGTGTGGTTTGATTTTTTATTATTTTTATCATTATTTTTTACAGTGGTTATTTCTTTTCGTGTTACTTTTTGTCTGTTAACATTTCCCTGAGTTTCCAGATTTGTGCACATATCTCTTAAACAGTATCACCCATTTCATCATGTTTGTTATTATTTGTTCCATTTTCACATTTCACCTTGCTTTATATCTTCTTTGCCATTCTGTTTCACTTATGTTTGCCATATTATCTGTAAGTGGGAGAGCCCAACCAGCATTAGCCGGTTTCAATCACAGGCGCTATAGCGAGCGGTACAAAAGGGCGGGATACACACACACAGTCATATTGACAACATGTGCCTTCTGACCCTAGATGTCAGCTTGACTTTCACAACGGCCTTTTGTGCTTTCACGATCTTTGCCCCGAAATCTGCCCCCCCCTCCCCACATGGTATGTGTCAGTATAGTTTCAGCGAAAACGAAACACCTGTTTCTTCTTTCCTTTTTCCAAATGACCACAGAAGGATGGATGGATGAATGTATCCGGCTGTGCCCTTTAGATCGGGCGGTGGCTCACGCAACCTAGCCATAAAGTTAAGTATCGTACCGTCACTGTGTGTTTAAGGGTTGAATTTCACTCGCGCCTTGATTGTAGCCACCGCTCAGTTAGCCTCCCTCTGGTTTTTTCTACCCGTTTATAGTGTATTTTGCCTTCACCGTTCCTAAACCCCAATGTTTGAAAAATTCAGCAGGGTCGGGCACTCTCTCTGCTGGAGTCCCTCGTCTCGCTACAAGTGATTGCCTGCCACCCAAGCTAATCAACAATGTCCCTCCGCGACCTTAAAGTACTCGTCGCGGAAGCCGCCCTATCCCTCCCTTTTTTTCTCCTTTCTCCCCCCCCCCCTTTTTTCTCCCTTTTCTTTTTTTTTACTTTGGCTCTTTTGCTGTTTTTTTTTTCTTTTTTCCCTTTGGCTATTTTTGGTTTTGCTCCAGCGAATGAGACGAAGATAACTGTTCAGCACAGCATATGTCACCACTGTAAAACACCACGAATTTGTCGCTCTCTCCTGTTTCCTTCTTGCACCACCATGTCTATGCGCATGTTCGCATAGCGTCGCACTTGTTCGCAAACCCTGACAAAGACCGGTCCACCGATCGAAACCATTGGCAATAAAATTAAGACACCCGCTAAGATGTGTTTCTTCTCTTCCCAAGTCCGTTTGGCCCATTGGAAAAACTTCTTCACTATATAGCAGCTGCATATTGCCAGTACTTACCTACGGAGCAGAAACCTGATTGAGGATGACACCACGAGCGATGGAAAAGAAAATGACTGGTGTAAGCTTAGGAGACAAGAATAAATGGACATGAGCCGGGCAAGTAGCGCGTAGGCAGGATAACAGCTGGTCATTAAGGTTTACTGTAAACGACTGGATGAGATTAGGAAGTTTGCGGGTCTAAAGTGGCAGCAGCAAGCACAGGACCGAGTTGACTAGCGGATCATGGGAGAAGCTTTTGTCTTGCTGTTGACGTAGTCAGGCTTGTGATTATAATACCACCACACACACACACACACACACACACATATATATATATATATATATATATATATATATATATATATATATATATATATATATATATATAAGGGAAAGAAGTGTCTACCTGATTTTCCGTGTTTTGACACAATATTAGTAAGATCTAACAGATAACAATGCAAGGAATGTATGGGGAAAGTTGTTAGAACCTATGTAATGTGAATAACAACACGGAAAAGTGGATGGAAAAATAACTTGACGTGAGCAAGAATCGAACCTACGACCTTCGAACAACGCGTTCGAAGCTCTAACCACTGAGCTATCACGGCGCCTATTCCCCCGCCACTTTATTGGTTTATATGTGAATTTAGACGTGGGAGTGTCAGTCAGCGCCATCTGTAGGCATACTATATATATATATATATATATATATATATATATATATATATATATATATATATATATATATATATATATATATATATATATAATATATATATATATATATATATATATATATATTATATATATATATATATACAATTTTCCACCATCTTCGACCGTGCGTAAGAAATCGTGCCGGTATATGTGAATGTGAGAAGTAGTTATTGAGGTGTTATATTTCGCAAAAAAATTCTTCTGTTACCTACAGGTCAATTCAAACTTCGGGTGCCCAAGTCAAACTGTGTCACGCTAAAGAATTTATATATTATTACTGGTTGGAGTAATTTACTGGTTTGAAACTTCTTTTCAATATTCTCAAGGCACTACTCAGGCGCGTTTTGAAGACACTGTGGCTGCTTTTGTTTAAGCCATTGAAGAGGTTTGAATGGTTACAGTTGTGTTACCGCTCGTATTGCACACTTTTTCAAAAACAAACGGTATAGTTTTTCAGTGCCTTATAATACTATTGTATTGTTCAAACGCTCGCATAACTCTTTGAGATGCGAAGTAGCTTATGGCAGACCTCCATCCGGTGTGCTGCGTGACCACCCTCCCTGCGCAGGCGCCAACTCTCCCCCATCTCTTCGTGCTCATGAGAGTAGAAGAGTCGGCGCATGCGCAGTGGGGGAGCGGATGGTCACCGAAGGCCCTCTCCTCCCGTGAGCGCAAGGAGGCGGGAAGAGGTAGGGTAGAGGAGGTGGCAGAGCACTACCTCCACTTTGTTTCTCCTCTCTCGTTTACATCTCCGCCAATCTGTCCACTCGTATATAATGCTACGGGTGCTCGCTTCGTTGCACTCTCCTAGCTGCTGCTAGGAGAGTGCAACGGGTGTTCACTTGCCGCACACACACGGCAATACAGACAAATGTGAGGGGGTAACACAAGCGGTACACAAGATATACACAAATGTACACACAAATGAAACATACGGATGGAAACAACAAATGGACAAACAAGTGAACACAAGCGCTGCTTCGCCTCCCCGCATGGTTCGCTTTAGCGGGTGATGGTGTACTGTTTCTTGAAGAACTAGTAATTTGTGATTGTTTGTGTGGCAGTAGCCTCCTGCCAAGATACAGTATCCTATTGCAGAGTAGAAAAGGGCATCATTATATTTCACTTGTAAAACCATTTTCCTGGGACTGGCCTGAGCTTGCATGAGCATCCTACGGTTTATCCGTAAAGTTTTTCTTTTTCCCTTTCATACCATTCGTCGAGGTGGCACGTGGAGTTTTAATACTTGCCATATACCCGAAGAGAAACATTAATGTGTGACTTGCCGAAACCATTTCAGACCATCGGAACAGTCCACAGCGGAATCGAAGTAGAATAACACAACGCATTAACCTCAAGACGGTGAATTCTCCACCATAGATATCCATACGTAGTAGTTGCGAAAGACTGAGTAGCACAACGCAATAAGCTGATTTCGCATACCGTTACCATGGCGACGAAGAAGCAGCACTAATCTCTATGCTTCCGTTCTTCGCTCCTAAGACAGTGATATCTGGTAAATAAGACTGACGGTAATAATGCCTTTTTGTCCGTCTTGAGCACGTACGATAACACTTAATGCGGATGGCTCGTTTAATGTTTGATAAAAAAACAATGAAACAACGAAATTGGCACAAGACAGACCATCCCACTTTGCCAAGTATAGGACACCATGAACATTAACGCGTCATTCACAAATGAATGAACTGGCTACTTAGACGACGAGGAGCGCATGCCAAACTAACGTCAGGTATTAACGAACGCAGGGCAAGCGGGCCGCTATTCATCTATAGCATCCGCCGATTTTTTCGCAGCAATTAGTTTGCCACGGCCACGGCGCCCGCATTTCAACGGCGGTGAAATGAATGAGCAGCCTTGTACTTAAATGCCGGTAAAAGAACCCCTACTCCATGCTCCCATTCAATCCAGAATCCCCCATCAATGCATGCCTGGTTATCATATCTTGGCACGTGTAACAACAAAGTTTTGCAGCATCAAATGAAAAAGTTAATTAAAAATGAATAAAAAGCATGGGTTATTATCAAATATAACACGGTTATGTTCGAGGTGCAATGCAAGAGGGGTGGGGAAGATGTATGTTTGTATAACTTCAATCACCTCCGATGATTCCTCAACGGGTGCCAAACTAAATGTACACCCGTTAGCAAAAGTATACGGCCCGTTGCCCTACGCATACTTTTGCCGTCTGCGCCGTCTATTGGCGAGCCGTCTGCTGTCTACCATATTTTTTTTTCACGAGTTACATTAGACTATTATGCTGTCTACAGAAATTCTGCCAAAGTAATGCTCCCAGCAGCAGACGGCTCGTGATCATAGATGGCGTCTACAGCGATTTTAGCGTGCGCTCCCATGGTCCGTATACTTTTGCATTCAGCTCCCACAGAAATGCCGGTACAGCGCTATCCGCCTGTACAGCGCAACGCGATGCACGACAACGACGGGTGTTTTTGTATTAAAATAATGTGCAAACCTAGCAGTAACACACGCAAACAGGCCATTACACTCCAGGACCCAATATTTTCCCCAAAACGACGAACAAAGCAATATTGTTTTGAATATAGGCTACAGTCCTAAAAGCTCTTTTTTATGAGAAGTTTGCGAAGCATTCAAAGGACACCAAAGATAACCAATAAGATGGTTTACATTGACAAAGCGCACTCTGAGAATTCTAATGTCTAATGTTTCCCTATCATCAGTTCATTATTGCTGGAGAAAATCAAGGCTGAAGTTTCATTTTTAAATTTCACGTCAAATCTTCGTGCGCGACGTAACAAACCACATAATGTATTTTTTCGTATTTTCGCGACGTTGGCTAGATGAAATTTTTTGGAAATTCGTAGGCTATGTCTATGGCACCCAGGAATGACAATGTACTTCAATTTTATTGACTGAAAGCTACGAAGCACCCAGTAGACTTTAAGTTTCCTCAATATACAGAGGGCACTATTGCGCTAGTGTCTATGAGAGTTTCAACGCACGGCGCTTCAGCGAGAATGGGAATGATGGGTAGTACACGAATTTGTCTAATCTTCGTACTTCTGGCTTCGTTTGTATTCGCGTGGCTTGGAGCGTTTCTCTCACGTAACAAAAATCAACAAATGTTCAGCGGTTGCGCCTCACCACCATGATCGTTTAGTCTCTCAGGCTTAGCATTTCAAACCGGGTAACGAAGATCGAAAGGCTTCGTTCTTTTCTCCGAAACGAAACTGAAACACAACAATCAACGAAGCCACAAGTGCTATTCGCCACCCGCAAGTACGAAGACTAGGCAAATCCATGTACTACACATCATTCCCAAGGTCACTGAACGATCGCAGCGCCAGAGTCCCCCTTAGTTAATTTTAGGAAATTTTATGCCCGTCCACGTTTTCGAAATCTATAACGTCACGGTGTTCGGTGCGGGAATCTCAAGATGCCGTGTCCACCCACATTTTCTATTCACGAATTTTCTCACTTAGCAAGCGCGGTAAGAGTAGTGTTTTCGGGTTGTGAAATTGTAGTTTTCTAATACGCGGAAAATTGTTTTGCTCTTTAGTGTGCCTTTCAGGGAGGCCACCAAACCCGCACCAATAATAAGTGCTGCTTCAGCCAAGACGACCTCGCTGAACACGGCGGAAGACCTCTCGGTAGCACTTGCCATCAAAACCAAAGAAGTTATGAGACAGCGAGGGAACAGAAGAGAGGGAAGAGAAAAAACAGGAAGGTAGACAACAACAGTGTCCAGTTGACTGCCCCGCACTGAAGGATAGAAAAAGGGAATACAAACGCCAAAGAAAGAGAGAGCGAAAGAGAAGGAAACGAAGGAACTCACGGGGATGCCTTGCGCATTCCACCGAGACGACTAGAAGGCAAATCCCCCCCCCCCCCCGCTGTGACTATTCTAACATGCACTTAATAACCACGGCCAACGTTCACTAATTAACTATCACTAATTAAGCTTTCGCATTCCCTTTCTCCCACATGAAGGCTACTGGGTATACCTATAATGCTGCAGACACTGGTTGGCGCTCTTGGTATAGCTTGAAGCAAGCTGTATTCTCAAGGCAACCTTACAGTTACTTGATACCATGCTGTAAATGCTAGCATGCTTCACTGCCCCGTTGATATCTTTCGAGAAGAAGTCAGTAGTGACGACGTGGTGGTGGAATGATATAGAGACCGCTATGTCTGGTATTCTATCTTTGCATACGTCAGTACCTTTTCTCGAATCGGCAGACATTCTGGCCGACTGCGCTTAATTGCGCTAGATTGAAGTGTTGGCGCATTCGTTGCTCATAGCAACAAATGCGTTGACACTTGAACTACTATTCAGGGATATCGTGGATAACGGCACAGCAGTTATCCACGTTTAGCTTCAATGAGTTTTTCACCGTGCGGCGAACACCGTAATGCGTTCACTTATGCTTTCGTATATCTGCACGGAGCTAGAATCGTTTCCGCATGCAATGGCCTAAACCATGTCAATATTCTGTGCTCAGATTTCTACAAGCGTCAGTAAGAAAGTCAATTTCAATGCACCATTTAAATAAAACACTTTTCGCAGATTGTCCTTCTCAATTCGAATCATTCACGAAACCTAAGCCCCTTTGACATCTATCTATCTATCTATCTATCTATCTATCTATCTATCTATCTATCTATCTATCTATCTATCTATCTATCTATCTATCTAGCTAGCTAGCTAGCTAGCTAGCTAGCTAGCTAGCTAGCTGTCTACGTCTGGGCACTCTCGTGGTCGTCTACCTTACACAAACTAAAATTTGCATGGGAGCGCATTAACGTATGACAAACATGGTGCACAGATCATTTATTATATAGCGCAAAATACTTGCCACGTACGCCCCGTAACCGCCCCGCCACGATGGTCTAGTGGCTAAGGTACTCGGCTGGGCCGCAGGTCGCGGGATCAAATCCCGGCTGCGGCGGCTGCATTTCCGATGGAGGCGGAAATGTTGTAGGCCCGTGTGCTCAGATTTGGGTGCACGTTAAAGCCCCCGGTGTGGTCGAAATATCCTGAGCCCTTCACTACAGCATCTCTCAAAATCATATGGTGATTTTGAGACGTTAAACCCCACATATCAATCAATACGTCCCCTAACCCTCTCCATCAGTTACTTGTGGCCCGTACGCACACACAACGGCCCACGGAATTTAGGTATGAGCCACAGCTCATCAAAAGTTGGTATCAAACTAGTAACGGTGCCGACACTCAAAAGTTTTACGCGATCTTGTAATGAAGCTTGTGCCACAGGAAATTCGGGGCATGCGTTCGGAACGTTGTCAGCATGGGAAATACCAAAGAAACAGAAAGACTGAACAACACAGTTAAAGAGCCGGAATCATAATAATAGAGAGTTTTATTTAGCTTGTACGTATACTTATTTACGTTAACGTGTGACCGGATACCAGTTTGCGTTTACCGTCTTATCGAAACGCATATATTTCAACGTTTTAGCTCTTCATACGAAAGCGTTTACGTACGCACGCGAACGGGCATACCTTTACGTTTTCCCAAACCATGAATGGTGATGCTAACTGCATCTAAACTATAGTATACGTTTAACGTAGATGAAATTGAATAACCTTTGAGGCGAAATCACGAGACGTGCTTTTATCGCGTACAGTATCCTCGTATGCGCAAAAGGGTGAACAATACAAGTCTACTACAACGATGGTGTCGACATGTTGTGACACTTCGTGCAACCACAGTCATGAACACGTCGGCTTACGCGTAGAGTTTTTGAGATGAAAATCAATAAAAAGGTGACTCATTTGTAATAACGCCCCTGCGCGGTTTTTTCATCAGACCTACAATGCACGAGGCTTTTGCAATAACAATTTTGTATTACCTAGTTCACTGTTGCCTACTAGATGGCGCCACCTATCCAGCTTGTCGGGAGCTCGCACGTTTACGGCTTTTATGTCCTAGGCCTCCTAGGCCATTCTAGCTTGGGTAATGAGGCTGAAACAACGTAATGGCTATTGGCGCTCTCACTTCAGCTTATTTGAACTCGACGGCTCGATTCCCCGCTATGCGGATACCACGAGTTTCTACGAACGAAGATAGATTGGCGAGATAGGGAGAAAAACGTAAAGCCTGTATGGCGGGAAATGTAAAGATTTAAACCCCATCTAGCGGGAAACGTAAAGGTGTACGTTCCGTAAAGACTCGCGTATGCGCAGATTCTTACCGATATATGGTAACACGGTAACGCAAAGAAGTATACGTTCAAGCTAGAAGCCCCTAATAATATCTGGGATTTAACATACCAAAACCAAGCTATGATTATCAGAGACGACGTAGTAGAGGGCTCCGGAGACTTCATCCATCTGCGGTTCTTTAGCGTGCACTTAAATCGAAAAACACCGACCTCGAACCTTTTCGCCTCCATCGAAAATGCTGCCGCCGCAGCGGGGATTCGATCCCGCGACCTGCGGGTTAGCAGTCGAGCGGCACAATCACTACACAGCCGCGGCGGGGCTGTTAGAGCCGGAATGTAACCCACGCATTCTGTGAGGCAGTCATGTATTCTAACACAGTGTTAAGCCATCTTCAAACTGCTTACGAGAAATTATTTATACTGGCGTGCTATCGCGGCAACATCAACTGCTGCAGTGTTTACGTAGCACGCGGTTTATTTTGATAAAACTGACGTGTGTTCGAACGTGACTACCAATGTTATGTCGAGCCATAGGATAACCTTTGGGCGTCACTGTAGTCTTGCCTGGTAAGCCCAAGATCAATTCCTTATGCAGGAAGTAAAGTGGGGAGAGGCCTATACAAAGAACCCCCCCCCCCCTCCCCTTACTGTGTACTTCTTCAAATGAGTTCTTTCCTAAAAATTGATGTTCTCCTGAAAGAGCAAAGGCCGTCGGCAAGTGCATTGCGCCTACGCCACTATCAAAAAATATTCCTAGCCTCGGGCCCGCCCAACAAACAAGTAACTCATTATGCCCAAAGAAGTAAATCCAACTTTTAACGGTCACCTCACAACGACATGCAAAGAGTAGTGCAGGCTGCTAATTTCTTACTGCTTCACATGACGTAGACTCGCAGAATGAGTGGAATCTGCCAAATTTTCTTCCCTTCTTTTTATTCCTTGGCCAACTTCCACAGTCAAACGCGGAAGCATACCAGATGGACCTGCTTTTTATATGTGTGTCGTTCCTCTCCGTTTTAGTATCTCACATTAAGGTGCGCCACACTATCATCAGCCCATGAGGGGCATTGTCGATAAGAACCTCCAATCAGCGCAACCTGTCATGAGCTTAGGGTTACAAGCGACAAAGCTTCGGTCACATACGCCAATGCTTAATCAAAAAATAGCATCTCGACAGCGAGCCAGTTCGTATATTGCAACTTCACGAATAAAACAGGGATAACAGGACGGAGACCGTCTTTATTTGTTGTGTCGACATTGTGCTCTGTCTGCGCTTCAAGCTTATTATTTACATAAACAAACGTCACCCAATGGTTTCTTGTTATTCAAAAAAAAAATGAAACTCCCAAATGACGTGAAACTAATGGGCGCGTCTCAGTTCCTGGTAAAGCGATTCCTCATAACTGATATCTGTTTGGCTGTTTCAAGAGTACCCAAACAATACCAGTACTCATCGCAGCTTCACAGCTTAGATGAAACACGGCATCGGGTACCAAGGAGACCTACAATGCGATGTTACGCAACTCGAGCCACGATACATGTGACAGGTTTCTTGAACAGAAAATGATCGGCTAATAACGCAGAAGTATCAAAAATATTGAAAATAGGCCAATAATAAAATGATTTTGAAGCCTAGCAAGTCCAGAAATCTACAGAACTTACTATCCGTATTCAGAACCTAATGTACGGTAAACTCTTGGGGAAAGTAGATTGGAGTAGAGCATGTTGAGTGAATTCACTCAAAGACACGGATTCTTCCTTTAGGCTGCTTAAGGTTTTAGGCCACATATATCAGCACTAGACGCATACATGATGCTCAAAGACGAGGTACTAGACATTCCGCATAGGTGCGAGAATAGCACGAGATGTTTGGAAGGCGCTTCATATACAATAATCGAAAAACACGTAGGAGCGTAACGATAACAAACAAATACTCATTTCATTACTGAAATACCAGT